>CM055117.1:922747793-923029451 GCA_029206835.1 Rana muscosa
ACAGAGCACTGTCGGAGTCATGATTGGACACTGTCATCATAACTTTATCCAATCATGGCTCATTCCCGCCCCACAGTATAAAAGTATTCTTTCAATGGCAGCCATTTTCAGTGTGATTTTGGCATGAAGAGAGAGAGAACAGGGCTCTGTTCAGTGCTATTAGTTAGTTAGTGTGCTATACTGTGCTATTTTGCTTCAATTGTCAGTGCACAATATTAGTTTAGTGCCAGTCTAGAGATAGTGTGAGTGTAGTGTGGAGGACATCATTCAACTTTGCATAGTGTTCAGCTAGAGTAGGGATAGCTTAGATAGTTTCAGTGTAGTGTAGTAAGACCGTATCATTCCTACATACATTAGTGTAGAGTAGGGACAGCTCAGATAGTTTCAGTGTAGTGTAGTGAGATCGTGTCAGTAATCTTGACATTAGTGTATAGCTAGAGTAGGGACAGTTCAGATAGCGTCAGTGTTGAACACCGTCTAAATATGATTGCGTTACTGCCAGTTTAACACCATTTACTTCTGTGTGCGTTACTGCCAGTTTAATGCCATTTACTTCTGTGTGTTACTGCCAGTTTAACGCCATATCGTTTTGCGTGCATTACTGACAGTTTAACACCATATAGTTTCATGTGTTACTGCCAGTTTAACCACTTAACGACCGCTCACTGTATATATACGTTGGCAGAATGGCACCGACAGGCACAATCACGTAGAGTGTACGTGATCGCCTTTGTACAGTTGGGGGGTCCGATCGGACCCCCTCCTATACAGTGAGCGGCCGTTTATCGTTGGGGAGCGATCAGAGATGAGGGGGTGACCATTCGATTTCGGCCACCCCCTCGCGATCGCTCCCGGCCAATGAAAATGCTTCCTCCGCCATGTGATGTAAACACAGGCAGGAGGAAGTGATGTCATCTCCCTCGCGGCGGTCTTTTCGATTCCGGCGCCGAGGAGAGAGGAAGCAGGTTAGTGCACCAACAGTCCACTGACACATAGGTACACATAGGCACACATTTCACCCCCCAGTCACCCCCAGATCACCCCCAGGTCACCCCCCAGCCCCCAATCACAGTGTCACTGATTGCAGTGATCATTTATTTTACTGATCACTGCATTTAGTGTCATCTGTGATAGTAAAAAGTTGCAGGGCAGTTAGGTTTATGCTCCTTTAGGTCCAGGGTAGCCCCCTAACCCCCCTAATAAAGGTTTAACCCCTTGATCGCCCCCAGGTAACCCTTTCACCCCCTAACGCCAGCGTCACTAAGCGATCGTATTTTCGATCGCTGTATTTAGTTCCGGTGGTGCCCTAGATAGCCAGTTATTTATTTTTAGTTTTGCCGCAGGTTTTTAGAGCGTCAGGTACCCCATATATTATTTTAACCCCCTGATTGCCCCTAGAGTTAACCCTTTCACCAGTGATCACCGTATAAGCGTCACTGGTGACACTGGTTACCCAGTTAGTTATTTAGTTATTTAGGTAACCCGTCAGGTTTTTATATAGCGTCGGGTACCCCCATATTTAACCTAATAAAGGTTTTAACCCCCTGATTGCCCCTAGTTAACCCTTTCACCAGTGATCACCATATAAAGGTTACGGGTGACACTGGTTGGTTAGTTTGCTTTTTATAGCATCAGGGCACCCGCCGTATATAACCCAATAAAGGTTTAACCCCTTGATCGCCCGGCGGGTGAGATCAATTAGGTTTTAGCGCCAGATAGGGTCTGCGTCGCCCCAGGCAGCGTTAGGTTTGTGCCAGTAACGCTAACACCCACGTGCAAAGCATACACCTCCCTTAGTGGTATAGTATCTGATCAGATCTATACTAGCGTCCCCAGCGGTTTAGGGTTCCCAAAAACGCAGTGTTAGCGTGATCAGTCCAGATACCTGCTAGCACCTGCGTTTAGCCCCTCCGCCCAGCCCAGCCCAGCCCACCCAAGTGCAGTATCGATCGATCACTGTCACTTACCAAACACAAAACACATAACTGCAGCGTTCGCAGAGACAGTCCTGATCCCTGCGACCGCTAACAGTTTTTTTTGTAGCGTTTGATATATTTGCTGACGACAGTCGGGTGCTTTTTTTCCTGTGAATCTTACTAGTGTACCCCTAAATTTAGAGCCCAAAATGGCAAGTCGAAGGTACACTAGTAAAGAGGCCTACGAGATTCTGAGCATGACAGATAGTGAAGAGGAGGTCACGTATCTGTCAGATTCAGGCTCAGAATATCTTCCCGTAGAAGACAGTGACGTCAGCGGCCCCACGTCAGATAGCTCTGACGACGAAGTTGAGGTCCCTGCTAAGGTCAGGCGTACCCGATCCCGATCTTCTGAGGTTGTTGAGGAGCAAGAACCGCAGGGCTCTCGTATCATGGAGCAGAGGAGTACTAGCGCCGCTATTCCTTCTGGTGAATTGGCAAGCACCAGCGGCCTAGTACAGCCTGGGCGTACATCCAGCACTGCAGTATCACGTGGTGACGTGGCGAGTCCCATAAGTGCAGTTCAAGCTGGCGAGGTGGCAAGCACAAGTAGTGTCCCGCTGCCACCAATAAGAAGACAAAGGCAGGCCCGTCGTACCCATAGTGCTCTTCCTGCAGAATTCGCCTATCCTGATTGGGTCCCCACCACTTCTGCAGAACCCGTACTTCCCCCATTCACTGCCCAACCCGGTATTCAGGTGGAAACAGCTGATTTTATGCCAATCGATTATTATTCACTGTTTTTCACGGAAGATCTCTATAGATCTATTGTGGACCAGAGTAATTTATATGCTGGTCAATTCATCGCCGCTAATCCCCAGTTGCCTTCCATTGCCAAAGATTGGAAACCAATTACGGTTTCCGAATTTAAGACCTTTCTGGGCCTTTCCCTCAACATGGGCACACATAAATTCCCGTCATTGCGTGCTTATTGGTCCACGCACCCAATTGACCACATGCCCGTGTTCTCTGCCTCCATGCCCAGGAAACGATACGAGCAGATTTTGCGGTTCATGCACTTCAACGACAATGAACTTTGTCGTCCACGTGGGGACCCTGAATACGAGCGGCTCTATAAAATTCGGCCCCTCATAAACCACTTCAACGAACGTTTTGCAGCCTTGTTTATTCCCGATCAAGCTGTCTGCATTGATGAGTCCCTGATTAAATTTTCTGGCCGCTTGGCTTTCAAGCAGTACCTTCCCAGCAAGCGTGCCAGATACGGGGTCAAGCTCTATAAGTGCTGTGACAGGACAACAGGCTATGTATGGAGCTTTATGGTTTATGAGGGAAAAGATAGTCAGGTTGAGCCGGTCAACTGCCCGGATTACATAGGGAGCGCTGGCAAGATAGTGTGGAACTTGGTGTCACCCTTATTCGGAAAGGGGTACCACTTGTATGTGGACAATTATTACACGAGCGTGCCACTGTTTAGTCACTTGTTTGATCATCAGATTGGAGCATGTGGCACCGTGCGACCTAATCGCCGGGGCTTTCCCCAGCGGCTTGTAGATGCCCGTCTTAGGCTGGGGGAGAGAGCCTGCGTAAAGTGTAATAACTTGCTCGCTATGAAGTGGAGGGACAATAAGAATGTTTTCCTTCTTACCTCCCTTCATGGAGACACGACAGTCCAAATTCGTACGGCGACTGGTGTTGTGGAGAAACCCCTCTGTGTCCACGAATATAACAAAAATATGGGAGGGGTGGACCTCAACGACCAGTTGATGGCGCCGTATCTAATTGACCGTAAGGCGAGACGCTGGTACAAAAAAATAGGATTTTTATAACAGCTTACCTGTAAAATCCTTTTCTTGGAGTACATCAGGGGACACAGAGCGGCATAGTCATTACTATGTGGGTTATATAGTTTACCTTCAGGTGCTGGCACTGGCAACTTCCAAACCGGAAGTACCCTCCCCTATATAAGCCCCTCCCATCCGGGAGCACCTCAGTTTTGTAGCAAAGCAATAAGTGTCCCCAAAAGAGGGGTGGGAGCTCTGTGTCCCGTGATGTACTCCAAGAAAAGGATTTTACAGGTAAGCTGTTATAAAAATCCTATTTTCTTTCTCGTACATCACGGGACACAGAGCGGCATAGTCATTACTATGTGGGATGTCCTAAAGCAATGCCCAATGAGGGGGGGTACACCATACATAAGCTGAGCGCTATCAGACATGAGGATCTTTTGCGGCCTGCAACACACTGCGCCCAAAGGCGATATCCTCCTGACTTCTAACGTCCACCTGGTAGAACCTAGTAAACGTGTGTACTGAAGACCATGTTGCGGCCTTACAGATTTGAGCCAGGGAGGCCTGGTGATGCACTGCCCATGAAGTTCCAACTGCTCTCGTGGAGTGCGCCCTAACTTTGAACGAAGGCGGTCTCCTTCTCAAGCCATAGGCTTGCATAATGACCTGTCGAATCCACTTGGCTAAAGTAGATTTTGACGCTGCCTGACCCTTTCTGGGGCCTTCCGGCAGAATAAACAAAGTATCTGTTCTGCGAATCTGAGCAGTGGCTTTTAGATAAGCTTTAACTGCTCTTACTACATCCAAAGAATGTAATAACTTTTCCTCTACCGAACTAGGCTTGGGGAAAAAAGAAGGAAGAACCACATCTTGGTTCAAATGAAACCTCGATACCACCTTAGGAAGAAAGGCTGGATGAGGATGTAACACTACTCTGTCCTTATGGATAACCAGATATGGCTCCCTACAGGACATAGCGGCTAATTCCGACACTCTTTTAGCCGAACAAATGGCTACTAGAAAAATCAATTTCCTGGTGAGAAGAACCAGGGAAATATGCTGTAATGGTTCAAATGGTCGTTTCTGTAGAACCGACAGAACCAGGTTTAAGTCCCATGGACATATGGGAATATTAACCGGAGGGCTAATACGCATCACTCCTTGTATAAAGGCTTTGACTAGTGAATGCGAAGCCAAGGGCCTCTGAAAAAATATTGACAAGGCCGAAATCTGACCCTTGATAGTACTCAAGGCAAGCTTCCTATCTACAGCCCACTGTAGGAAGTCCAGAATCCTACCTATTACGTACTTACATGGATGCCATTTCTTGGCTTCACACCAGGCGATGTACGCCTTCCAGATTCTATAGTAGATCTGCCTGGATACCGCCTTCCTGGCATTGATCATGGTAGATACCACAGGATTAGAGAGACCTCTCTTTTTTAGAATGTGGGCTTCAATAGCCAGGCCGTCAAACCTAGGGCTGGTAAGGAAGGGTGGTATATCGGTCCTTGCGAATGCAGGTCCGGACGATGTGGGAGGGTCCAAGGACTCCCCACAGACATTTTTACAATCTCTGCGTACCATGCTCTTCGGGGCCACGCTGGAGCCACCAGAATCACTGGTTTCTTTTCTACCCTGATTCTGCGGAGTAATCGAGGTAACAATTGTGGCGGTGGGAATGCATATATCAGCTTGAACTGATCCCAAGGGAACACTAGGGCATCCGAGCCGCAAGCTAGGGGATCCCTTGTCCAAGAGACAAACCTGTCCACTTTTGCGTTGAATCTGGATGCTAGCAGATCTACATCCGGTGTTCCCCACCGCTGACATATTGTCCGGAAAACCTCGGGATGAAGGGACCATTCCCCATGGCATAATTGTTGGCGACTTAGAAAGTCCGCCTTCCAATTCTCCACTCCTGGAATGAATACCGCAGATATGGCTGGGACATATCTTTCTGCCCATTTCAGGATGCAATTTACTTCCCTCTGGGCTGCACGACTCCTGGTGCCACCCTGATGATTGATATATGCCTCTGCCGTGGCATTGTCCGATTGAATTCTGACAGGGGACCCTTGGAGTTTGGATGTCCATGCTACTAGGGCATACCGGGCTGCTCGTATCTCTAAGAGATTGATGGGCAGGGCCTTTTCTGCATCCGACCATCTGCCCTGGAGAGACCATTGCTCCAGTACTGCTCCCCAGCCTATAAGGCTGGCATCTGTAGTGACCATCTTCCAAGAAATCGGACTGAAGGATTTCCCTTTTTCCAGATTCTGGGGAACCAACCACCAACGGAGGCTTTTGCGAACGGAAGGGGACAAGGACATTGGTAAGTCTAGGGCCTGAACTCTTTTGTTCCAGGCTGACAGTATGGCCCTTTGCAAATTCCTTGAATGGAATTGACCGTAGGGTACTGCTTCGAATGATGCCACCATTTTTCCCAGCAGCCTCATGCACAGGCGTATGGATGGCTGTCTTTTTGTACCCACTAGGTGGATCAAATCTCTCAAAGACGACACCTTTTCTTGAGGCAAGAAAATTTTTCTCTGGTCTGAATCCAGCCTTAGCCCCAAGTATTCCAGACTTTTGACTGGTTTTAGGGCTGACTTGTCTCGGTTGATAATCCAACCGTGAGATTCCAGATACTCGATTGTCTCGTGAACAACCACTTCTAGTTTTTCCACTGAGTGGTCTATCAGCAACAAGTCGTCTAGATATGCCATTATCGTTACACCTCGTGTTCTTAGATTGGCCAATAATGGGGGCAGAATTTTTGTGAACACTCGTGGTGCTGTGGCCAGACCGAAGGGTAAGGCTCTGAACTGAAAATGGCGCCCTTCTACCGCAAAGCGTAGAAATTTTTGGTGGACTGGAAAGATGGGAATGTGCAAATAAGCATCTTTGATGTCGATCGAGGCTAACCATTCCTCCCCTTGTAGGGCAGTGGCCACCGATCGGATCGACTCCATCTGGAAAGTCCTGATATGTAGGAATTTGTTTAGCCCTTTTAGATTTAATATGGGCCTCACGTCCCCGTTTGGCTTTGGGACTGTAAAGAGGTTTGAGTAAAACCCGAACCCCCATTCTTCCAGGGGAACCTCTATAATTACTGCTTGGAGCAATAATTGTTCTAGTGCCAACAGGAGGGATCCTCTCTTCTGGGGATCCCTTGGCACGTTTGACCTTATAAAATGGGAAGGAGGGGAGTCTTTTAACTCCAATTTGTATCCCAGACTTACTGCGGAGAGCACCCATCTGTCTCTGATCGTGTCCCGCCAGGTCTCTGCGAACAACTGAAGTCTTCCCCCCACCCGATTGAGTGGGGGCAACCCTTCATGCATTTGACTTTGGGGGAGGTTTTGTACCTCTCCTGATCCAGGGTTTCTTGTTACCCTGCAATTGTCCCTGATTTTTACCCCCGGGATTTGACCGAGGAGGCCGTCGGAACTGTTTCACAGCCGATGTCCTAGGGACTGGAGAAGCAGGCCTCTTAAAAGAAGGACCTCTAACTCTGTTTTTAACCGGCAAAAGTGTACTTTTACCGCTGGAAATTTTCTGGATATATTTGTCCAGGTCTTCCCCGAATAAGCGTTCACCATGAAATGGGAAGCTGACCAGCAATTTTTTACAGGGAGCTTCAGCAGACCAGTTTTTGAGCCACAGAAGCCTGCGCATATGTACTACAGACAGCGTAAGGCGGGAGGCCTGATGGATTGAATCCTTTATAGCGTCAACCGCAAAGCATAAGGCTCTAGGTAGATCAGCTAGGGCAAGAGCCTGCTGATCTGGCAAGTCTCTTAAGACCTGTTTCAACTGATCCTTCACTGCTTGGCAGACCCCAATAGCTGCCACTGCTGGTTGTGTCACCAAGCCTGCTATAGCAAAAGCAGATTTTAATAAGGACTCAAATTTTTTATCTATTGGGTCCTTGAACATTTGGACATTATCCACTGGACATGTCAGTGATTTATTCACACAAGAGATGGCTGCGTCCACTGTAGGGACCCTCCATTTTTTGATGAACTTATCCTCCATGGGATAGACCACCTGAAATCTCTTGGGAGGAGTAAATATTTTATCAGGATGCTCCCAATCCTGGTAAATGAGCCCTTCCAGTAAAGGATGGATTGGAAAGGAACAAACAGTCTGGGGAGCTTTTAGCGACCCCAACGAGGAGACAGAAGTGGATGATGGCTCCGCAAGGGGCATTTTAAATGCTGATCGGACCATGTTAGTCAGGGACTGAACCCATAATCTTTCAGCATGTGATGCTGAGAATGGCTCTTCCACTGTTGATTCCTCTACAACAGAATCAACCTCATCCTGATCCCCTTCAGGTAGGTCGATCCCTGTATAGGACTGTTGCTCTGCTAACAGGTACTCTGAGGGAGGAGACGGAGATCGAGCGCTCTTTCCCTGTGACAGGGAAGCAGCGATCAATGTTGACAATCTCTCTTCCAGCCCTCCCAGAGCTGAGGAAAAAACCTCCTCTGTTACATACACAGGAGCAGGTGAACTGAGGACAGCCACAGTACCAGGTACTCCTGAGGGTGCTCTACGGTCACTAACCTCTGATTCTTCAGGGGAGATTGGTGCAGCCGAAGCATGCCCAAGATCCTCAGAGCCCGATGCAGACCCCCTATGCTTCCTGGGATTTTTAGTCCCGGAGTTTTTAGACGGCATATTCCTAAGCCCAAAGCTGAGGTATTCCAGCCGAAATACACCACTTACTGACAATAGTCTAGCACAATTGCTGCTATAAAAACAGTTGGCGTCTACTAATGTGCCTTTCTATGGGGATGCCTGCATCAACCGCTTGCTGTATGCCTTTTTTAAATGTTGCCAGCTCTGTCTCTGCACTCCATAGCCAGCTCACAACACATAATTGTGCCTTTTAACATGCTGGGACGCCCGCACATGCGCAGAAGTGCTGCGGCGCGCACAGAGCGTCATCCCCCAAGCTCCGCCCCCTTTCCCAGCTCATCTCTATATATAGAGGCGCGTGCATGCGCACGCGCGCGGGCACGTGCGCCTTCGGCGCTCTTTTTTGAAAAGGGAAACTAGGGACAGGAGACAGGGCCCTTTGCCGCAGGCCGGGGGATGGACGAGCATTGCAACATGGCAGAGGAAGCAGTTTCCCACAAGAGAACTCACCATCTGCCTGGACTTGCTCTGATGAAAAGAAACCAGTCCACATTACAAGAAACGTTCCACAGCGGCCTCTAGTGGATTAACACAGGTACCGCAGTCTATATATATTTTTTTTTTTTCTTGACCACTATTAAAAATATTACATTTTTTAGTAGTTACAGGCATGCATAGATATTTAGCGGGAATACCGTTAGGTAACAGGCAGAAAGACATATTAGGCTTGGGGGTCCCCTCAATAGAACCAAGTTCCTGAGGGGCCCCCACTTACCTTTTCCCCGCCGCAGGACTCTGTTTGGTCCACAGAAGCCCAAACTTCACCTATCACGGCAGGCATTGTAATTAAACCTTCAGGGACCGGGTTCCCAAGGATTCCACTCCCCTGGACCTGTATAGCACCCTGCACAGAAAACATCTAGGTCGTGGGTATGACCAGAGCTCTGGATCCCAGGGTCCAGCTCTCCTAAGAGAAGCATTACAGGCAAAACCTTGCTCTTCTCTGCAAGGCCCGGGTACCGACCGTTTAGCTATGAAGCTTTTTTGGTCGGATCCGGAATAGCTTACTGAGGCCCAAAAGAACCTGTACGCAAGCTCAGTGAAAAACACATGTTACTTCTTGGCCAACACCTTAGACACTGGCAAAAAACTGAGGTGCTCCCGGATGGGAGGGGCTTATATAGGGGAGGGTACTTCCGGTTTGGAAGTTGCCAGTGCCAGCACCTGAAGGTAAACTATATAACCCACATAGTAATGACTATGCCGCTCTGTGTCCCGTGATGTACGAGAAAGAAAGTGTCTCTATCCTTATTCCAATTGGCTTTGCTGAACGCTCATGTGCTATACAGAGCTTCAGGCGGGACTTTATCTCTTCTAAAATTCCAGGATGAGATAGTCACAGAACTCCTGTATCCAGGCGGTTCTGCACCTCACCATCCCCTACCAAATGCAGTAAGCCGGCTGCATGAGAGGCATTATACGCATCTCCTCCCGAGTACCCCTACCCAACGAGCCCCCCAAAAAAGATGTCGTGTCTGTAGCAAGCGCGGATTTAGGCGTGACATCCGTTATTATTGTCCACTCTGTCCTGACAAACCTGGTCTTTGCCTTGGTGAATGTTTTGAACGCTACCACTCAAAAGTGAAGTTTTAGCGTAGGGTACAGCATTTCACAGACTAGGACACACTTACACAGGGTCTCCCAAGATGCCATTACATTTTGAGAGACCCGAACCATTACAGTTGTTAAAGTTTAAAAAAAAAGTGTAAAAAAGAAAAAAAAAACGTAAAAAACAAAAACACAAAAAAAATATAAAATAAAAAAAACAAAAATAGTTGTCGTTTTATTGTTCTCTCTCGCTCTCTCTATTTTCTCTCTATTGTTCTGCTCTTTTTTACTGTATTCCATTCTGCAATGTTTTATCATGCTTGCTTTTCAGGTATGTAATTTTTTGTTTTCAGGTGCGCCATTCAACTGCAGCGCGAAATTATTTATCTTGACAGCAACAGCGTTTGCTCCCACGATACATAAAGCCGTGACTCCAGTGCTGTAGGAGGTGATTTCACCACCACAGTTAAAAAAAAAGAGCATATATGCCGAAGCATGGGGGCAGCAGGGGCGGAGGAGCGATTTTGCTCCTAATGCCGCGTACATACGGACGAAATTCCGACGGAGGCTTGCCCGTGGAAAAGTTTGACCGTGTGTACGCGGCATAACCTTTTATGCCGCGTACATACGGTCGAAATTTCGACAAAGGCTTGCCCGTGGAAAAGTCCGACCGTGTGTACGCGGCATAACTTTTTTGCGGGAGGATGCCCCCATGCTTCGGCATATATATATTTTAGGCACAGGTTGCGTTAAAAAAGTAGGATTTTTAAAACAGCTTACCTGTAAAATCCTTTTCTTGGAGTACATCACGGGACACAGAGCAGCATAGTCATTACTATGTGGGTTATATAGAATTACCTTCAGGTGCTGGCACTGGCAACTTCCAAAACAGGAAGTACCCTCCCCTATATAAGCCCCTCCCATCCGGGAGTACCTCAGTTTTGTAGCAAAGCAATACGTGTCCCCAAAAGAGGGGTGGGAGCTCTGTGTCCCGTGATGTACTCCAAGAAAAGGATTTTACAGGTAAGCTGTTTTAAAAATCCTACTTTCTTGTTCATACATCACGGGACACAGAGCAGCATAGTCATTAATATGTGGGACGTCCCAAAGCAATGCCAAATGAGGGGGGGGATACACCATACATAAGCTGGGCGCCATCAGGCATGAGGATCTTTTGCGGCCTGCAACACACTGCGCCCAAAGGCGACATCCTCCTGACTCCTAACGTCCACCTGGTAGAACCTAGTAAACGTGTGCACTGAAGACCATGTCGCGGCCCTACAAATTTGAGCCAGGGAGGCCTGGTGATGCACTGCCCATGAAGCTCCAACTGCTCTCGTGGAGTGCGCCCTAACTTTGAACGGAGGCGGTCTACTTCTCAAGCCATAGGCTTGTATTATGACCTGTCGAATCCACTTGGCTAAAGTAGATTTTGATGCTGCCTGACCCTTTCTGGGGCCTTCCGGCAGAACAAACAAAGAATCCGTTCTACGAATCTGAGCAGTGGCTTTTAGATAAGCTTTAACTGCTCTTACTACATCCAAAGAATGCAATAACTTTTCCTCTACCGAGCTTGGTTTGGGGAAAAAAGAAGGAAGAACCACATCCTGGTTCAAGTGAAACCTCGATACCACCTTAGGAAGAAAGGCTGGGTGAGGGCGTAATACTACTCTGTCCTTATGAATAACCAGATATGGCTCCTTACAGGACATGGCGGCTAATTCCGACACTCTTCTAGTCGAGCATATGGCTACTAAAAATATCAATTTTCTGGTGAGTAGAACCAAGGAAATGTGCCGCAAAGGTTCAAATGGCTGCTTCTGCAGAACCGACAGAACCAAATTTAGATCCCATGGGCATATGGGAGCTTTAATCGGTGGAATAATACGAGTCACCCCTTGCATAAAGGATTTGAAAAGTGAATGCATAGCCAGGGGCCTTTGAAATAGTATTGATAAGGCCGAAACCTGGCCCTTGATAGTACTTAAGGCAAACTTCCTGTCTACAGCCCACTGCAGGAAGTCCAGAATTCTGCCTATAACGTACTTACGTGGATGCCATTTTCTGGCCTCGCACCAAGTGAATTATAGTTGATACCACAGAGTTAGAGAGACCTCTCTTCTTTAGGATGTGGGATTCAATAGCCAGGCCGTTAAACTTAGAGTTAGTAAGGAAGGGTGGTATATCGGTCCTTGCGAAAGCAGGTCCGGACGACGTGGAAGGGTCCAAGGACTCCCCACAGACATTTTTATGATCTCCGCGTACCAGGCCCTTCGGGGCCACGCTGGAGCCACCAGGATCACTGGCTTCTTTTCCAACCTGACTCTGTGAAGGAGTCGAGGCAACAATTGTAGCGGAGGGAATGCATATATCAGTCTGAACTGATCCCAAGGGAACACCAGAGCATCCGAGCCGCAAGCGAGGGGATCCCTTGTCCGGGAGACAAATCTGTCCACCTTTGCGTTGAATCTGGATGCTAGCAGATCTACCTCCGGTGTTCCCCACCGCTGACATATTGCTCAGAAGACCTCGGGATGAAGGGACCATTCCCCTGGGCATAACTGTTGGCGGCTCAGAAAGTCCGCCTTCCAATTCTCCACCCCTGGAATGAAGACAGCTGATATACATGGGACATGCTTTTCTGCCCATTCCAGGATGTGACTTACTTCCCTCTGGGCTGCACGACTCCTGGTGCCTCCCTGATGATTGATATATGCCACTGCTGTGGCATTGTCTGATTGAATTCTGACAGGGGACCCTTGGAGTCTGGATGTCCAGGCTACTAGGGCATACCGGGCTGCTCGTATCTGCTCAAGAGATTGATGGGCAGGGTTTTTACTACATTTGACCATCTGCCCTGGAGAGACCATTGCTCCAGTACTGCCCCCCAGCCTATAAGGCTGGCATCTGTAGTGACCACCTTCCAGGATATCGGACTGAAGGGTTTTCCCTTCTGGAGATTCTGGGGGATCAACCACCAGCAGAGACTCTTCCGAACGGAAGGGGACAAAGCCATCGGGAAGTCTAGAGCCTGAATCTTTCCGTTCCAGGCTGACAATATGGCCCTCTGTAAATTCCTTGAGTGGAATTGGGCGTATGGCACAGCTTCGAATGATGCTACCATCTTTCCTAGCAGCCTCATGCACAGGCGTATGGACGGCTGTCTTTTTGCACAAAGCAGACGGACCAAGCCCCTCAAAGAGGATACCTTGTCTAGAGGTAAGAAAATCTTCCTCTGGTCTGAATCCAGCCGTAGCCCTAGATATACCAGGTTTTTCACTGGCTGTAGGGCTGACTTGTCCAGGTTGATGACCCAACCGTGAGATTCTAGATACTTGATTGTATCGACAATTACCACTTCTAGCTTGGCAACTGAGTGGTCCATCAACAACAGGTCGTCTAGGTATGCCATTATCGTTACACCTCGTGTTCTTAGATCGGCCAACAGTGGGGCCAGAATTTTTGTGAACACTCGTGGTGCTGTGGCCAGACCGAATGGTAAGGCTCTGAACTGAAAATGGCGCCCTTCTACTGCAAAGCGTAGAAATTTTTGATGACCTGGAAAGATGGGAACATGCAAGTAAGCATCTTTGATGTCGATCGAGGCTAACCATTCCTCCCCCTGTAGGGCAGCGGTGACCGATCGGATCGACTCCATCCGGAAAGACCGGACGTTTAGAAATTTGTTTAGACTCTTTAGGTCCAATATGGGTCTTATGTCCCCGTTTGGCTTCGGGACTGTGAAAAGGTTTGAGTAGAAACCCAACCCCCACTCTTCCATAGGAACCTCCATAATTACTCCTTGGAGCAATAGTTGTTCTAACGCCAATAGGAGAGACCCTCTTTTCAGAGGGTCTCTTGGCATGCCTGACCACATAAAATGGGAAGGAGGAGACTCTTTTAACTCCAACTTGTATCCCAGAGTTACTGCGGAGAGCACCCATCTGTCTTTGATCGTCTCCCGCCAGGTCTCTGCGAACAACTGAAGTCTTCCCCCCACCCGTTTGAGTGGGGGCAGCCCTTCATAGGCTTGACTTGGAGGCTGGTTTAGTACCCCTTCGGATCCAGGGTTTCTTATTACCCTGTGACTGTCCCTGATTTTTACCCCCTGAGTTTGACCGAGGAGGCCGTCGGAACTGCTTAGTAGCAGACGCCGCAGGGATAGGAGAGGTAGTCCTCTTAAAAGATGGACCCCTAGACCCCTTCTTACTCGGTAAGAGAGTACTTTTACCACTGGAAATCTTCTGGATATACTTATCCAGGTCCTCGACAAAAAGGCGTTCCCCATGAAATGGGAAGCTAACTAAGAGCTTCTTACAGGGAGCTTCAGCAGACCAGTTTTTGAGCCACAGAAGCCTACGCATATGTACCAAAGACAGCGTGAGGCGGGAGGCCTGATGGATAGAATCCTTGATGGCGTCAACCGCAAAGCATAATGCTCTAGGCAGATCAGCCAGAGCCTGGGCCTGCTGGTCTGGCAAATCCCTCAGGACCATTTTCATCTGATCCTTTAAAGCTTGGCAGACCCCAATAGCTGCCACTGCTGGCTGTGTAACAGCCCCTGCTGTGGAAAAAGCAGATTTTAATAAAGATTCCAATTTTTTATCTACTGGATCTTTGAACATTTGAACATTATCTACTGGGCATGTCAGTGATTTGTTCACAGAAGAGATGGCTGCATCCACCGTAGGAACATTCCATCTCTGGGTGAACTTTTCCTCCATGGGATAGATCACCGGAAATTTCTTAGGCGGAACAAATAGTTTATCAGGATGTTCCCAGTCCTGGTATATAAGTCCTTCCAATAATGGATGCATTGGAAAGGAGCAATTAACCTGGGGAGCTTTTAGCGACCCCAATGAGGAGACAGCAGTAGTTGATGGTTCAACAAGAGGCATTTTAAATGCAGATCGAACCATGTCAGTTAGGGTCTGGACCCACAATCTTTCAGTCTGTGATGCTGAAAATGGTTCATCTACTGTCGATTCCTCAAAAACAGAGTTAACCTCCTCCTGATCCCCTTCAGGTAGGTCGGTCCCTTCCTGGGACTGTTGCTCTGCCAACAGGCACTCTAATGGAGGTGATGGAGATCTGGCGCGCTTTCTTTCCTGCAGAGAAGAAGCGATCAATGCTGCCAATCTCTGCTCCAATCCTTCCAGAGTTGAGGCAAAAACCTCCTCTGTTATATATGCAGGAGCAGGTGGACTGAGGACAGCCGCAGTACCTGGCACTCCCGGGGGTTCCTTATGGGTATTAACCTCTGATTTCTCAGGGGAGGAGGGTGCAGATGACTGCTCCAGATCCTCAGAGCCCGATGGAGACCCCCTACACTTCCTGAGAGGTATATCTCGGAGTTTTTTAGGCGGCATATTCCTTAGTTCAAAGCTGAGGTATTCCAGCCGCAATACACCCCTTTACTGAAATAGTCTAATGCAATTTGCTGCTATGTACATCAGTGGGTGTCTACTAATGCGTCTTTCTGGGGATGCCTGTATCAACCGCCCGCTGTAAGCCCCTATACCATGCTACCAGCTCCTTTTCATGCTCTGTGTCCATAGCAAGCAGCGTGGACTGAGTCCTTTTATCTTGCTGGGACGCCCGCACATGCGCAGAAGCGCTGGGCGCACAGAGCGCGTCATCCGCCAGGCTCCGCCCACTTTTTTGAAGCTAAATCTATAAAAAGAAAGCGTGTGTGCGCGCGCGCGTGCACGTGTGCGCTCTTGGCGCCCTGTAGGGAGAGGAGCCAGGGTCCCTGTTTCACCAGGACTCGGGGATGGAAGGAAACTACTTGGCAGCATGACAGAGGAATGCAGCTTCCCTGATAGAGAGCTCACTCATCTGCCTGGACTTTCACCATGGAAGGAATAGTCCCAAGAAAAAAAGACGTTTCACAGCGGCCTCTAGTGGACAAACACAGGTACCGCACTTTTGTCTTTTTTTTTTTTTTTTTTTAAAACCTCCTTTATGAAAAACATTTCCAGGTTTACAGTTTTTAAAACTTCCTTTATGAAAAGACATTTCTAGGATTTCTTAGGCATATACAGCTATTAGCGGGAATACCTTTAGGTAACAGGCAGAAAGACATATTAGGCTTGGGGGTCCCCTCAATAGAACCAAGTTCCTGAGGGGCCCCCACTTACCTTTTCCCCGCCGCAGGACTTTGTTTGGTCCACAGAAGCCCAAACTTCACCTCTCACGGCAGACATTGTACTAGACCTTCAGGGACCGGGTTCCCAAGGATTCCACTCCCCTGGACCTGTATAGCACCCTGCACAGATAGCCTCTTGGTTTTGGGTATGACCAGAGCTCTGGATCCCAGGGTCCAGCCCTCCTAAGAGAGGCATTACAGGCAAAACCCTGCTCTTCTCTGCAAGGCCCGGGTACCGACCGTTTAGCTATGAAGCTTTTTTGGTCGGATCCGGAATAGCTTGCTAAGGCCCAGAGAACCTGTACACAAGCCCAGATGAATACATGTTAACCTTGGCCAACACCTTAGACACTGGCAAAAAACTGAGGTACTCCTGGATGGGAGGGGCTTATATAGGGGAGGGTACTTCCTGTTTTGGAAGTTGCCAGTGCCAGCACCTGAAGGTAATTCTATATAACCCACATAGTAATGACTATGCTGCTCTGTGTCCCGTGATGTATGAACAAGAAAATGTTTTATTTTTTACTAGGTTTTGTTTTGGTATTTGCTTTGCAGGTATGGTATGGTAAGGTCTTACTGTTGTACTGTAATGTTACTTTGTTTTAATGTTAACCATCATTTGCTTAGCAGGTACGCCATTCAGTTGCATCGCGGATTTATTTATCTTGACAGCAACAGCGTTTGCTCCCACGATACATAAAGCCGTGACTCTTACGCTGTAGGAGGTGATTTCACCACCACAGTTAAAAAAAAGAGCATATATGCCGAAACATGGGGGCAGCAGGGGCGGAGGAGCGATTTTGCTCCTAATGCCGCATATATACGGTCGAAATTCCGACGGAGGCTTGCCCGTGGAGAAGTTCGACCGTGTGTACGCGGCATAACTTTTTTGCGGGAGGATGCCCCCATGCTTCGGCATATATGCCCATCATTAGAAGTGGGTGGATGAAGGGAGGTATTCTAATGGTGGGCATACCCACTGATCAATCTCTTTTTTTCGTTCAGCCAACAGGCTGCATGAAAAAAAAGATTACAATACATGTCCAACAAGGACCAGCAACGTACTGGTATGTTGCTGGACTTTGAATGTTTATACCAGAATGATGCCTGCAGGTTTAGGTATCATCTTGGTATCATTCTTTTCAGCCAGTGGCCGGCTTTCATGTAAAAGCAATTCTAGCAGATAATTAGCCTCTAGACTGCTTTTACAAGCAGTGGGAGGGAATGCCCCCCCCCGGGATATAAACAGCGCCATTGGGAAATTGGGAAAGCATTTTATCACACCGATCTTGGTGTGGTCAGATGCTTTGAGGGCAGAGGAAAGATCTAGGGTCTAACCCCTCATTTTTTTTCAAAAAAAGAGTACCTGTCACTACTTATTGCTATCATAGGGGATATTTACATTCCCTGAGATAACAATAAAAATGATAAAAAAAAAATATGGAAGGAACAGTTTAAAAATAAAATAAAAAAGCAAAATAAATAATAAAAAAATTTAAAAAATTTAAAAAATTTAAAAAGCACCGCTGTCCCCCCCTGCTCTTGCGCAAAGGCGAACGCAAGCGTCGGTCTAGCGTCATATGTAAACAGCAATTGCATCATGCATGTGAGATATCACCGCAAAGGTCAGATCGAGGGCAGTAATTTTAGCAGTAGACCTCCTCTGTAAATCTAATGTGGTAACCTGTAAAGGCTTTTAAATGCTTTTAAAAATGAATGTAGTTTCTCGCCGCTGCGCGTTTGTACGCAATTTTAAAGCATGTCGTGTTTGGTATCCATGTACTCGGCCTAAGATCATCTTTTTTATTTCATCAAACATTTGGGCAATATAGTGTTTTTTAGTGCATTAAAAATAAAAAAGTGTGTTTTTCCCCCAAAAAATGCGTTTGAAAAATCGCTGCGCAAATACTGTGTGGAAAAAAAAAATGCAACACCCACTATTTTAATCTGTAGGGCCTTTGCTTTAAAAAAATATATAATGTTTGGGGGTTCAACATAATTTTCTTGCAAATTTTTTTTTTTTTCATGTAAACAAAAAGTGTCAGAAAGGGCTTTGTCTTCAAGTGGTTAGAAGAGTGGATGATGTGTGACATAAGCTTCCTAATGTTGTGCATAAAATGCCAGGACAGTTCAAAACCCCCCCAAATGACCCCATTTTGGAAAGTAGACACCTCAAGCTATTTGCTGAGAGGCATGTTGAGCCCATTGAATATTTTTTTTTTTGTCCCAAGTGATTGAATAATGACAAAAAAAAAAAAAATGTACAAAAAGTTGTCACTAAATTATATATTGCTCAAACATGCCATGGTTATATGTGGAATTGCACCCCAAAATACATTCTGTTGCTTCTCCTGAGTACGGGGATACCACATGTGTGAGACATTTTGGGAGCCTAGCCGCCCGCATACAGGACCCCGAAAACCAAGCACCGCCTTCAGGATTTCTATGGGTGTAAATTTTTGATTTCACTCCTCACTGCCTATCACAGTTTTGGAGGCCATGGAATGCCCAGATGGCACAAAACCCCCCCAAATGACCCCATTTTGGAAAGTAGACACCCCAAGCTATTTGCTGAGAGGTATGTTGAGTATTTTGCAGATCTCGCTTTTTGTCACAAAGTTTTAAAAATTTAAAAAAGAAAAAAAAAATATGTCTTTCTTCATTTTCAAAAACAAATGAGAGCTGTAAAATACTCACCATGCCTCTCGGCAAATAGCTTGGGGTGTCTACTTTCCAAAATGGGGTCATTTGTGGGGGTTTTGGGCTATCTTGGCATTTTATGGCCTTCAAAACTGTGATAGGTAGTGAGGAGTGAAATCAAAAATTTGTGCCCTTAGAAATCCTGAAGGCGGTGCTTGGTTTTCGGGGGCCCGTACGCGGCTAGGCTCTCAAAAAGTCCCACACATGTGGTATCCCCGTACTCAGGAGAAGCAGCCAAATGTATTTTGGGGTGCAATTCCGCATATAACCATGGCATGTTTGAGCAATATATCATTTAGTGACAACTTTTTGTACATTTTTGTTTTTCTTTTTGTCATTATTCAATCACTTGGGACAAAAAAAAAATATTCAATGGGCTCAACATGCCTCTCAGCAATTTCCTTGGGGTGTCTGCTTTCCAAAATGGGGTCATTTTGGGGGGTTTTGTGCTATCTTGGCATTTTATGGCCTTCAAAACTGTGATAGGTAGTGAGGAGTGAAATCAAAAATGTATGCCCTTAGAAACCTTGAAGGCGGTGCTTGATTTTTGGGGTCCCGTACGCGGCTCGGCTCCCAAAAAGTCCCACACATGTGGTATCCCCGTACTCAGGAGAAGCAGCAGAATGTATTTTGGGGTGTAATTTCACATATGCCCATGGCATGTGTGAGCAATATATCATTTAGTGACAACTTTGTGCAAAAAAAACAAAGTTTGTCATATTCCCGCAACTTGTGGCAAAATATAAAATATTCCATGGACTGAACATGCCTCTCAGTAAATAGCTTGGGGTGTCTACTTTCCAAAATGGGGTCATTTGGGGGGGTTTTGTGCTATTTTGGCATTTTATGGCCTTCGAAACTGTGATAGGTAGTGAGGAGTGAAATCAAAAATTTACGCCCTTAGAAATCCTGAAGGCGGTGCTTGGTTTTTGGGGCCCCGTACCCGGCTAGGCTCCCAAAAAGTCCCACACATGTGGTATCCCCGTACTCAGGAGAAGCAGCAGAATGTATTTTGGGGTGCAATTCCACATATAACCATGGCATGTGTGAGCAATATATCATTTAGTGACAGCTTTTTGTACATTTTTTCTTTTTTTTTTCTTTTTATCATTATTCAATCATTAGGGACAAAAAAAATTCAATGGGCTCAACATGTCTCTCAGCAAATAGCTTGGGGTGTCTACTTTCCAAAATGGGGTCATTTGGGGGGGTTTTGTGCCATCTTGGCATTTTATGGCCTTCAAAACTGTGATAGGTAGTGAGGAGTGAAATCAAAAATTTATGCCCTTAGAAACCTTGAAGGCGGTGCTTGGTTTTTGGGGTCCCGTATGTGACTAGGCTCCCAAAAAGTCCCACACATGTGGTATCCCCGTACTCAGGAGAAGCAGCAGAATGTATTTTGGGGTGTAATTTCACATATACCCATGGCATGTGTGAGCAATATATCATTTAGTGACAACTTTGTGCAAAAAAAATAAAGTTTGTCATATTCCCGCAACTTGTGGCAAAATATAAAATATTCCATGGACTAATCATGCCTCTCAGTAAATAGCTTGGGGTGTCTACTTTCCAAAATGGGGTCATTTGGGGGGGTTTTGTGCTATTTTGGCATTTTATGGCCTTCGAAACTGTAATAGGTAGTGAGGAGTGAAATCAAAAATTTGCGCCCTTAGAAATCCTGAAGGCGGTGCTTGGTTTCCGGGGTCCCGTACATGGCTAGGCTCCTAAAAAGTCCCACACATGTGGTATCCCCGTACTCAGGAGAAGCAGCAGAATGTATTTTGGGGTGCAATTCCACATATAACCATGGCATGTGTGAGCAATATATCATTTAGTGACAACTTTTTGTAATTTTTTTTTTTGTCATTATTCAATCACTTGGGACAAAAAACAAAATATTCAATGGGCTCAACCTGTACGGTTTAGGAGATATTCCCCTTGCAATGCGCCGCTGACTTCAGCGGCGCATGCGCATCGGGGAGTCTCGGCTGAAAGCCCGGCAGACGCCGAACCTTGCCGGAAAGAAGTCTCCCGCACGCATGCGCGGGAGTGACGACATCCTGGCTCCAGCCACTCACAGCGCTGGAGACGCGATACCCGGAAGACACGCCGAGGCAAAATGCCACCTCCTTCGGCGTGGACCGGCTGAGATACCGACGCCTCGTTCTAAGGTAAGTATTTCATAATGAGCTAGTATGCGGTGCATACTAGCTCATTATGCCTTTTGCCTTACAGGTGTACCAAAAAAAAAAGTGTCAGCAGGTATAGAACCGCTTTAATGTGCATCTACGTACAGATTTCAACTTCCTCTTTACATTTGCTTATAAGCACCGCCCCCTCCCTCCCAATAATGTCTGGGAGGATAACAATGAGAGGCAAACATTCCCTTGGCACTGTAAGGAGGCCAGCAACAAATGTGTCCACAGGCAAAGCTGGACGTGGTGGTCAGTCCTCAGGCAGGTCATCATTTCCTCTGTTTAGTGAGTTTGCCCGTGCTATCCAGCCACAGCATGCAGAGGAGGTGGTGGACTGGCTTACTAAACCTTCATCATACTCCCCATCATCTGTCATGCAAGCAGAGACAATTCTTGCTTTCATCAAGAGTACCTCTATAGGGTTACGGTGGGAAAGCGCCACCGACACCCAAAGACCAATTTTTCTGCACCTGTTTGACAGGGGCATATTATTGCAATTTTTTACAGCAAGGCCAATTCTTGCTTTCATCAAGATTATCTCTATAGGGCTACGGTGGAAAGGCGCCACTGACACCCAAAGACCAATTTTTACGCACCCGTTACTTCTATCCAAAGTCAAAGTGACACCAGAATGTATCCAAAAAAATCTCTAATCTTGTTCACAGTGCACTACATTGTGGCCTCATCATACACACTGGCTCCCCATCTGTTGCTGAGCAAAATAAAGGCAGCTTGCAGGAAAATTTTCATTTTTTTTGGGCTTTATAAATTCAATTGGTGCTGCAGCAGATTCTAGACATGGTACAGATCTGCCACTTTACAGTTAGACTAAGGGGACCCCCCAGGCACTATATTGGAAGGAATTTTTAATTTTTAGGCTTTCACTTTAAAAATCAAAAAATCACTGCTCATTTAAAAATGACGTTTTTCAAAAACTTTTGTTTTTATTGATACATGTCCCCCAGGGCAGGACCCAGACCCCTATAACCATTATATGCCCAATTACCTGTATTTAAGCCTTCAAAATTGTCACTTTTGATTTTTGACGTTCGGGTCTTATTGACTTTAACCACCTCAATACCGCACGCCGTCATTTGACGTCCTGATATTGAGGTGCAGATATCTGAATGATGCCTGCCGCTACAGGCATTATTCAGATATCCTTATTTTCAGCCGGCGATTCTGCGCACCATAAGAATGATCAGTTCTGCCACTTGATCGTTCTTATAGGTGACGGGAGGGGACCCCCCCTCCCGCCGTCCATCCGGTGCTTCTCCGGGCTCTCCTGTGCCATCGGGGGCCCGGAGAACGAATTGGCTGGCGCCGACTCACGACGATAGAGATTTCCTCTCTATGACCGTCGGAGGCCCGGGCGCGACTTTATGACGTCACGCCCGGGTACCTGGGAGTGAACAAAGCTGCAATTGCGGCTGTCGGCAAGAGATCGGAGGTCTTATTGACCCCGCATTTCTCCATAAAGAGGACCTGTCACAATTATTCCTATTACAAGGGATGTTTACATTCCTTGTAATAGGAATAAAAGTGATAAAAAAAAATAAAAATAAAAAAAAGGTGTAAAAATACAAAAAATTAAGTAATAACAAAAAAAAAAAATGTAAACGCCCCTGTCCCCGGTAGCTCGCACTCAGAAGAGAACACACACGTAAGTCCCACCCACATATGTAAACGCCGTCTAAACCACACATGTGAGCTATTGCCGCGTGCGTTGGAGCATGTGCAACAATTCTCGCACTTTACCCCCTCTGTAACTCTAAACTGGTAACCTGTAAAAAAAATTAAAGCATCGCCTATGGAGATTTTTAAGTACCGAAGTTTGGCGCCATTCAATGAGTGTGCGCAATTTTAAAGCGTGACAAGTTAGGTATCTATTTACTCGGCGTAACATCCTCTTTCACATTATACAAAAGAATTGGGCTAACTTTACTGTTTTGTTATTTTTAAATTAATGAAACTTTTTTTTTTCCAAAAAAAAGGCGTTTGAAAAATTATTGCGCAAATACCGTGCGAGATAAAAAGTTGCAATGACCGCCACTTTATTCCCTAGCGTGTCTGCTAAAAAAAAAAAAATATAGATATATATATATATATATATATATATATAATGTTTGGGGGTTATGAGTAATTTTCTAGCGAAAAAAAGGTGATATTTACATGAAGGAGAGAAGTGCCAGAATAGGCCCGGTAGTGAAGTTGTTAATGGGCATAGGCGTGTCCATGGGGGTGTGCCGGGTGTGCCCAGGCACACCCTAATCACCACGCATGCATATCGCTCTGTGTGGTGGCATCGGGTTTTTTTTTCAGCCAGAACTAACTCAGGTACTGCCCTGCGCTTGCCGCATTCTTCTGTCACCTGTAAACACAGAAGCGCTCCTCTCCCTGCGGCTGCCTGCACTGAAGCCTCCACGTTCCCTGTCCCATGCCAGTGATAGCAGAGGATTGGACTGGGGTTGTAAACTAAGGTGACCAGATTTTTTAAATGAAATCCGGGGACATATATATATTTTTTTTTACTAGGAATGGCAGCAATCCGCGACTCTCTGCCCGTCACCGTCACCGCCCGCCTCACAGCCTGTCAAGTGTTACTCTCCGGGTCCTGGCTACTACTGGGTGGGGAGCGGAGAAAGATCACTCCACCAGGGAAGGCAAGAAGATAAGCAGGCAGGCGGCTGGCCGGGACTTGAGCCAAGGCAGAAGAACATGCGAGCGGAGCTGAATGGGCATGCACCCGAAACTTAAGAAATATTCCCTCCGCTCCGATTAGCACATGATCATCAGAAAGGGGCACAGATAATGGAAAAAAATACACCCCCCCTAAGCTAGTAGGAGCGGCGGAGTGGGGTGTGTAATTCAGATTTTTTTTTTCTCATTCTGCACTGGCTGTCTTTGAAATTGCTCCAGCCCCTGTTCAAATCCAATCCGGGGACAAAACCGGGGACAGACTTGGTCCGGGGACAGTGTCCTCAATCCGGGGACTGTCCCCTGAAACCGGGGAGGTCTGGTCACCCTATTGTAAACGCACAGCCACGCTAGTGAAGTCTGTGTCCTCCCTGCAGCATGAACTCTCCTATGGAACATGGCCGGATCTAGGGAGTCCTGGGGTGGGCAAGGCACCCCCAGATTTCAGTTGAGCCCCCCAGGCATATCCCCTCTCTTGTGGAAGCTGTGCCCAGGCAGGGTTGCACATCGTCAATATCAGTTTTCAGCCAGAACACTCCCCCTGCCGCCACCTCTCCACTCCATGAACGGAAGAGAAGAGAGGGTTCAGTCTGCTCCACCTCCTCCTGCTCCTATCTCTTTGTCTGTCCCGCCCAAATCGCAATCCCCGTGTGTGCAGCCAGTGCTGTGTGCCTGAGAAAGGGCCGTGTGGGCGGGAGATTGGAACTACAGCAGCTTCAGCTAGATCGTGGCTGCATGCCATAAATGATGCCTGAGCCTGCAGAGACCAGCCTATGATGAGTGAGTATTTCACTGAACACTCCACATCGCCCCCCTTCTCCACATCTGTCTCCCCCTCCCCCATCTGTCCCCTCTTCTCCACATCTGTCTCCCCCACTAATCCCCATCTGTTCCCCCTCTCCTCCCCTTCTCCCCCATCTGTCTCCCCCTCTTCCCCTATCTGTCCCCCCTTCTCCCCCATCTGTCCCCCCTTCTCCCCCATCTGTCTCCCCCTTCTCCACATCTATCTCCCCCACCTCCCCTATCTGTCCCCCCCTCCTCCCCTTCTCCCCCATCTGTCTCCCCCTTCTCCACATCTGTCTCCCCCACCTGTCCCCCTCCTCTGCTTCTCCCCCATCTGTCTCCCCCTTCTCCACATCTGTCTCCCCCACCTGTTGTTAGCCCTCTCCTCCCCTATCTGTCCCCCCTCCTCCCCTTCTCCCCCATCTGTCTCCCCCTTCTCCACATCTGTCTCCCCCACCTCCCCTATCTGTCTCCCCCTCCTTCCCTATCTGTCCCCCTCCTCTCCTTCTCCCCCAACTGTCTCCCCCTTCTCCACATCTGTCTCCCCCACCTGTTCCCCCTCTCCTCCCCTATCTGTCCCCCCCTCCCCCTATCTGTCCCCCCCTTCTCCACATCTGTCTCCCCCACGAATCCCCCATCTGTCTCCCCATCCTCTCCTTCTCCCCCTCCTCCCCTATCTGTCCCCCCTTCTCCAAATCTGTCTCCCCTTCTCCCCATCTGTCTCCCCCTCCTCCCCTTCTCCCCATCTGTTACCCCCTCTCCATCTGTCTCCCCCTCCTGTTCCCCCTCTCCTCCCCTATCTGTCCCCCCCTCCTCCCCTTCTCCCCCATCTCCTGCCCTATCTGTCCCCCCATCTGTCTCCCCCTCCTCCCCTATCTGCCCCCCCTTCTCCACATCTGTCTCCACCACTAATCCACCATCTGTCTCTCCCCTTCTCCACATCTGTCTCCCCCACTAATCCCCCATCTGTTCCTCATCTCCTCTCCTTCTCCCCCATCTGTCTCCCCCTCTCCTACCCCCCTCCTCCCCTATCTGTCCCCCCTTCCTCCCCTTCTCCCCCATCTGTCTCCCCCTTCTCCACATCTGTCTCCCTCCCCACCTCCCCTATCTGTCCCCCTCCTCTCCTTCTCCCCCATCTGTCTCCCCTTTTCCACATCTGTGTCCCCCACCTGTTCCCCCTCTCCTCCCCTACCTGTCCCCTCCTCCCCTATCTGTCCCCCCTTCTCCACATCTGTCTCCCCCACTAATCCCCCATCTGTCTCCCCCTCCTCTCCTTCTCCCCCTCCTCCCCTATCTGTCCCCCCTTCTCCAAATATGTCTCCCCTTCTCCCCATCTGTCTCCCCCTCCTCCCCTTCTCCCCATCTGTTACCCCCTCTCCACATCTGTCTCCCCCACCTGTTCCCCCTCTCCTCCCCTATCTGTCCCCCCCTCCTCCCCTTCTCCCCCATCTGTCTCCCCCTTCTCCACATCTGTCTCCCCCACCTCCCCTATCTGTCTCCCCCTCCTTCCCTATCTGTCCCCCTCCTCTCCTTCTCCCCCAACTGTCTCCCCCTTCTCCACATCTGTCTCCCCCACCTGCCCCCCTCTCCTTCTCCCCCATCTGTCTCCCCCTTCTCCACATCTGTCTCCCCCACCTGTTCCCCCTCTCCTCCCCTATCTGTCACCCCCTCCTCCCCTTCTCCCCCATCTGTCTCCCCCTTCTTCACATCTGTCTCCCCCATCTCCCCTATCTGTCTCCCCCTCCTTCCCTATCTGTCCCCCTCCTCTCCTTCTCCCCCATCTGTCTCCCCCTTCCCCACAGCTGTCTCGTCCACCTGTTCCCCCTCTCCTCCCCTATCTGTCCCCCCCTCCCCTATCTGTCCCCCCCCTTCTCCACATCTGTCTCCCCCACTAATCCCCCATCTGTCTCCCCATCCTCCCCTATCTGTCCCCCCTTCTCCAAATCTGTCTCCCCTTCTCCCCATCTGTCTCCCCCTCCTCCCCTTCTCCCCATCTGTTACCCCCTCTCCATCTGTCTCCCCACCTGTTCCCCCTCTCCTGCCCTATCTGTCCCCCCATCTGTCTCCCCCCCTCCCCTATCTGTCCCCCCTTCTCCACATCTGTCTCCACACTAATCCACCATCTGTCTCCCCCCTTCTCCACATCTGTCTCCCCCTCCTTCCCTATCTGTCCCCCTCTTCTCCTTCTCCCCCATCTGTCTCCCCTTCTCCACATCTGTCTCCCCCACTCCTCCCCTATCTGTCCCCCCCTCCCCCTATCTGTCCCCCCTTCTCCACATCTGTCTCCTCCACTAATCCCCCATCTGTCTCCCCATCCTCCCCTTCTCCCCCTCCTCCCCTATCTGTCCCCCCCTTCTCCAAATCTGTCTCCCCTTTTCCCCATCTGTCTCCCCCTCCTCCCCTTCTCCCCATCTGTTACCCCCTCTCCATCTGTCTCCCCCACCTGTTCCCCTTCTCCTGCCCTGTCTGTCCCCCATCTGTCTCCCCCTCCTCCCCTATCTGTCCCCCCTTCTCCACATCTGTCTCCACCACTAATCCACCATCTGTCTCCCCCCTTCTCCACATCTGTCTCCTCCACTAATCCCACATCTGTTCCCCCTCTCCTCCCCTTCTTCCCCATCTGTCTCCCCCCTCCTACCCCCTCCTCCCCTATCTGTCCCCCTTCCTCCCCTTCTCCCCCATCTGTCTCCCCCTACTCCACATCTGTCTCCCCCCCCACCTCCCCTATCTGTCTCCCCCCCTCCCCTATCTGTCCCCCTCCTCTCCTTCTTCCCATCTGTCTCCCCCTTCTCCACATCTGTGTCCCCCACCTGTTCCCCCTCTCCTCCCCTACCTGTCCCCTCCTCCCCCTATCTGCCCCCCCCTTCTCCACATCTGTCTCCCCCACTAATCCCCCATCTGTCTCCCCCTCCTCCTCTTCTCCCCCTCTTCCCCTATCTGTCCCCCCCTTCTCCAAACATGTCTCCCCTTCTCCCCATCTGTCTCCCCTCCTCCCCTTCTCCCCATCTGTTACCCCCCTCTCCACATCTGTCTCCCCCACCTGTTCCCCCTCTCCTCCCCTATTTGTCCCCCCCTCCCCCCTTCTCCCCCATCTGTCTCCCCCTTCTCCACATCTGTCTCCCCCATCTCCCCTATCTGTCTCCCCCTCCTTCCCTATCTGTCCCCCTCCTCTCCTTCTCCCCCATCTGTCTCCCCCTTCTCCACATCTGTCTCCCCCACATGTTCCCCCTCTCCTCCCCTATCTGTCCCCCCTCCCCCTATCTGTCCCCCCCCTTCTCCACATCTGTCTCCCCCACTAATCCCCCATCTGTCTCCCCATCCTCCCCTTCTCCACATCCTCCCCTATCTGCCCCCCCTTCTCCAAATCTGTCTCCCCTTCTCCCCATCTGTCTCCCCCTCCTCCCCTTCTCCCCATCTGTTACCCCCTCTCCATCTGTCTCCCCCACCTGTTCCCCCTCTCCTGCCCTATCTGTCGCCCCCTCCCCCATCTGTCTCCCCCTCCTCCCCTATCTGTCCCCCCTCCTCCCCTTCCCCCCCATCTGTCTACCCCTTCTCCACATCTGTCTCCCCCACCTCCCCTATCTGTCTCCCCCTTTTCCACATCTGTCTCGGCCCACCTGTTCCCCCTCTACTCCCCTATCTTTCCCCCCTTCTCCACATCTGTCTCCCCAACTAATCCCCTATCTGTCTCCCCCTCCTCCCCTTCTCCCCCTTCTCCCCTATCTGTCCCCCCTTCTCCAAATCTGTCTCCCCTTCTCCCCATCTGTCTCCCCCCCTCCTCCCATTCTGCCTCCCCCTCTCCACATCTGTCTCCCCCACCTGTTCCCCCTCTTCTCCCCTATCTGTCCCTGCCTCCCCCTATCTGTCCCCCCTTCTCCACATATGTCTCCCACACTAATCCCCCATCTGTCTCCCCTTCTCCCCCTCCTCCCCTATCTGTCCCCCCTTCTCCACATCTGTCTCCCCCACTTATCTCCCATCTGTTCCCCCTCTCCTCCCCTTCTCCCTCATCTGTCTCGCCCGCCTCCCCTTCTCCCCCTCCTCCTCTATCTGTCCCTCCCCTTCTCCAAATCTGTCTCCCCCACTAATCCCCCATATGTTCCCCCTCTCCTCTCCTTCTCCCCCTCCTCCCCTTCTCCCCATCTGCCTCCCCCTTCTCCCCATCTGTCTCCCCCTCCTCCCCCATCTGTCTCCCCCATTGCCCCCCTTTCCCCCATCTGTCTGCCCCCTCCTTCTCCCCATCTGTCTCTCCCCTTTCCTTCCCCTTTTCCCCCCATCTGTCGCCCCCTCTTACCTGAACTCTGCATTCTATAGGCAGCGCACACCTGAACTCTGCACTCTATAGGAACTTTGCTCTCTATGCACAGCGCACACCTGCTCTCTGCACTCTCGCAGCACACATCTAAACTCTGTACTTTATATGCAGCGTACACCAGAACGTGGCACTCTATACGCAGCGTACATCTGAACACTGCACTCACACATTTGTTTGAGCTTTGGGGTGCACACCCTAATGCAACAGGCTGTGCACACCTATGTTAATGGGGTTCGTTATTCAGGTCCGAACTTTCACGGTGTTCGGAAGTTCTAGTGCGAACCGAACAGGGCTCCGTTCGGCCTATCCCTATTGACAAGCCTGAAAATGGAGGATGCATGTAGGAGAATTCAGATATTCTAGTCGTCCGCATTAGAAAACTGACACTCATGTGACCAGGCTTTACATTCCACACAATCTTCAAGGTGGATGAATAACGGTATAACACAGCGTGTGCAATCCACTAGTGGCTGTGTCATTTTTAGAATTATAGGGCAGCAGATAAAACAGGCTCCCACTCCAGTAATAGAAGGCTCTCATATTCAACTCAGGTTTCACTAGTTCCAGTTTCACTTGTCTGTAGCAGAGCTGCAACTAATAAAACTTGAGGAGCTCTTTTTACAGGAATATTAAGCTGTTTTTCTTATCTGTATACTGTATTTATCAGGGGATCTACGTGTTTGATACAGACTAACTGTATTTTGGGAACACATTAAATGACCTAAGCTGAAGATTTTTTTTTCAGAACAGTGTTTACCTTCTTTTGTAGTGTAGCACCCCTTTACTTTTAAGGGGTGCTATGCGCCTAAATTTAGGGGTTGGTCTGAGCTGGCAGCCAGGCTCAGACCACTTTGATTGTTAGGCATTTGCTTCTGCCTTTGTGATGCTGCCTGGTGTATGGTTCCCTATGGCCTGTAGGTGGCGCTGCCATATCAGGTCAGGGTTGAATCATGGGTGACATTGCTACGCCTTAGAGTGTCCTCTCTCTGCAGCAGTACAGTGGGCGTGGTCAACCTGCTGTGCATGCCGGGAGAGGGTACATAAGGGGCAGACGCCATCTTTTGGGGAGTGGAGGAGGAGAGTGTGAGGGAGACACGTACCCCACCTTCGGTGGCCCTCATGGCCAGCGGTGCGTGTAGGTGTGATGAGTCCCAGGCACCTTTAGCCTGGGGCTGCAACTCTACCAGTAGGCCCAGCACCTTTAGCTAGGGCCTAGCCCCGAAAGAGTCATCCCAGGGTGCCCGGGAGAGGGTGACCCGTTCTAGACGAGAGGGAACCAGGAGTTTCGGTGAAAGGAGTCGCCGCCTCGGATGAGGCCTGGTTACCTACTAGAGGGATTCAAAGATCTGCCACAGGCCTTGTGAAGTGCTTCAGTTACACCTTGTTCTACTTTTGCAAGCGCCGGGAAGTTCGGGACTTGGAACTGTTCCTGATCATATCCCAAGGAAACTTAAGTGAATATTCGAGCATCACTCCGGCAGCTAGGACTGTGAGAGAGGACTATCCGGGTGAGCTAAACCCACTCGGGGTCGAGTGGTGATAATTCTACTAGTTTGTGCCTGGACCTAATTTCCCAAGTTTGCTATTCTTTCTCTCATCTACTTCTTCCTGTCTACAAAGCAATAATAGAAAATAAACTCATCGTTAGAGTTAAAGTGGTGTGGACATTGGCCTTCTTGGGAAGAAATAGAGACTTGTCCCTATACTCTGGGGATGAGAACCAGTGGAAGGAGGTAACTCGCTGCAGAACCCAAAAACTGTTAACACCGCTCAACCTCTTCAAACAGGAGGGTACGGGCATATAGCACGGTATGCCTTGACCTGCAAGTGAGCCAGGCAGGAAAAGGGTCTGTGTGCTACAGTAGAATGACCTGAAAAAGTCTTCTACAAATATCAAAATGCATACTTTGACAGCAATGCAAATGGCCATAATGATGTGTAAAGTGTGATAAGCTATCGCAGTACACTCACACCAGCTGCGGTATGACTGCATTGGATGGCTAATCCAGTATAGTCCCACTGCATCTCCACTGTAAGACAAGCCAAAACGCCTTGTCTTTGGTGTGACCAGTACACCAACGTGCAGTACTTTTTTTCCAGCACAGCACCGTCACCACACCCTGGCTGATAGAACCTTATGAAATGTCACTGTTCAATACAACAGTGCGATGCGCCTGGATCAGAGCATCAGCGCTGCCTTCACTGCAATGCACACCAGCCGCTGCATTGTAACACAGTGGCTGGTTTGAATCTATCCTAAGCCCTCGTTCACACGATTTGTCATGTCATTTCATGTCATTGCGATTTGTCATGCAATTTTCACAGTTCCAAATTGCACCACATCGCCGGCAATGGAACTGTTCTGTTCTGTCTCAACTACAAAGCGATAAAGTTCATCTCCAGGTTTAAGTAGGCCTTACACAAGCTGGTTTGCTATTATCCCTTGCATCGATACAGGCAGTTTAACTCAATGAATAAACTCACAGTTAGGACGACAGACGATGAATCCTTTCGAATGTTCAGTTTAATGATGGATATTCATAGGTAGAAAAACGTTGCAGTTGTAAGCCACATGTAAGATGTTTAGCATGGAAGAAATACAGGAGTAATGACCAGAATCAGGAAGTGGAGGAGATATATAAAGAACTACGGTGAGAGAGAGAGTTCAGCTAGAAAGAAGGGGACAGATCTTAAAGACACAGAGCAAGAATAATCACATAGTGTAACACAACACTCCCCGTCTGAAATCTTTAGATTTCATAGCCTTAAACTAAAATATATATTTTCAAAAAGTCCAATACTGACGAATGTCCTGGAACCTGTAATGAAAAACATGCAACAAGCAAATAATAAACGTAAGTTCAACAGGATGAAGAACATAAAGTCACAGTATGATGTCTTCAAATAATTCCAAAGTTCTGAGTAGAACCTGTAGATGGCAGCAATGTACTCCCCGCCGTGCAAACAGCATGACTAGTCCTTGCACAAGTCACTCACCTGGCAAAAGGAGTACTAACTCTGTAATTGGTGGACTAAAGGTTTGTGTTGATCCTCCCTTGGTTACCTTGACTTCTACCTTCCGGACTTTGTTATCGTCGCTGGGCATAACTTTAGTAATAAGGCCCATAGGCCACTCATTCCGACAAACTTCCTTGTCTTTTAGAAGGATGAGGTCTCCAACCTTAAGATTCGGCTTAGATGCTTGCCATTTGTTACGACCTTGAAGGTGGTGAAGATACTTTTTCTTCCAGCGATGCCAGAACACATTGGCTAGATGCTGCACCTGCTTCCATTGATGCCTGTAATGGTGTGACCGCAGCTTCTGTTTTGTACTTACAGAAGTGTAGAGTGAGGTGTTCACAGTTCTTATTTCCTTATCATCTTCAGGGCTTACTAGTCCATAGGTGGTGTCGATAGTGGGTGAGTGGGAGTCCTCACACAGAAACCTTGGAGGTGACAGCCATAAGCTGTCCTGAAGAGCAGCAGGTGACACGGCTCTGGTCCCACAGTCAGCTGGGTTGAGTTCAGTGGGAACGTGATGCCATTGACTTGGTAGAGAGAATCTCTTGATACATTCAACCCTGTTGCTGACGTACACATAAAATTGTTTTGTTTGGTTGTTTATGTAACCAAGTACTACCTTACTGTCTGTATAGAAGGTGAAAGAATCAATTGTAGTGTCCATTTCACTTCGTATGACCTCTGCAATTTCTACTGCTAGCACGGCTGCACAAAGTTCAAGTCTTGGTATGGTATGTGCAGGCTTGGGAGTGAGTTTTGCCTTGCCTAGGACAAAACTACAGTGTGATTCTCCATTCAGTTCAGAGGTCTTCAAATAGGCTACTGCAGCAATAGCTTCAACTGATGCATCAGAGAAAACATGAATCTCTCTCCGGTTAGCAGTTGAAGTGGATCCTGGAACATAGCAACGGGAAATCTGAAGTTTTTCTAGTGACTTCAAAGAATATCTCCACCTTTCCCACTTGTGTTGATTCTCACTAGGCAAGGGAGTATCCCAGTCTATGTTCTCAGTAGACAACTGTCTTAGTAAAATCTTACCTTGAATGGTAACTGGAGCAAGGAAACCCAGTGGGTCATAGATGCTATTCACCACGGACAGGACTCCTCTCTTAGTGAATGGTTTGTCACAAGTTGACACTTGGAAGGTGAATTTGTCTTGCTTGATGTTCCACAACAAACCCAGACTTCGCTGTACAGGAGGCACATCTGTACCTAAGTCAAGGTTTTTTAGACTAGTGGCATAGTCCTCAGAGTGAAAGGCATTCATAAGTTCCTGGCTGTTGGATATAATCTTGTGCAGTCTAAGGTTTGCTACAGACAGCATCTCCTTTGTTCTGGTGAGAAGATCAATTGCTTCTTTAGCAGTTGGAAAGGACTTAAGTGCGTCGTCAATGTAGAAGTTTCTTTCAACAAATTGACGGGCATCAGATCCATATTCAACTTCTCCAGTCTGAGCTGTTTTCCTTAGCCCATAAGTTGCCACTGCTGGGGAAGGACTGTTACCGAAGACATGTACCTTCATGCGATAATCTATAACTTCCTTGTTGAGGTCATTGTCCTTGTGCCATAGAAACCTGAGGTAGTTTCTGTTGTCTTCTCTGACGATGAAGCAGTGAAACATCTGTTGAATGTCGGCCATTACTGCTACAGGCTCTTGTCTGAAACGAATCAAGACTCCTATTAGACTGTTGTTCAAGTTGGGTCCCGTAAGGAGCATGTTGTTAAGAGAAACACCTTTGTGCTGAGCACTGGAATCAAAGACAACTCTGATTTGGTCTGGTTTGCGTGGGTGATACACGCCAAAGGATGGAAGGTACCAGCATTCTTCTCCCTCCTTTAGTGGGGGAGCAGGCTCTGCATGATCTCTGTCAAATACATTTTGCATAAAGTCCACAAAGTGCTTTTGCATCTCTGGTTTCCTGCTTAAGTTTCGCTTTAAGGAGGAGAATCTACTGATGGCCTGCTGTAAGTTGTTGGGCAATCTCTCTCTTGGGAGACGAAAGGGTAGGGGTGCTACCCAGTTATTGGAGTCATCTTGAAAGAACTCCTTGTCCATTACCTTGATGAATTCTTTGTCTTCCATTGAAGGAGCCAGTATGTCATCTTCACTGGTTGCATTAAACACTGTAGAGCCAAAGTCACCATCATGGCAGGAGAAAAGGCTTGTGTCACCTGAGATACCATGTTGCCATTCGTGGCTGGCTATCTTCTCTTTCACCCAGTAGTGATGTGGGCATGGCTCAAAGTAAGTGTTTCGGCCATTTGGCAGAACATTTGTCTTGAATGACGAAATGTTGGTAGGTCTTTTCATTTTGCCTATGCAGACATTGCCTATGATGACCCACCCTAGATCCGTGCGCTGGGCAAATGGGGCATCTGGGGGTCCACTGACTTGTCTGTGTACCTTGTGAACTCTTAGAATGTCTCTTCCTAACAGAAGAAGGATCTGAGCATCTTTGTCAAGCGGCGGTATCTCATTTGCTATTACCTTTAGGTGAGGGTGATGGAAAGCAGCAGCTGGAGTAGGGATTTCTTCCCTGTTAGCAGGTATCTGATTGCATTCAACAAGTGTAGCTAAGGGTAATTGCAAGTTACCTTTGAGAGAAGATACCATGAGTCCATGAGCCCTTCTTCCAGAAACCTCTATAGCTCCACTACAGGTACCCAAGGTGTAAGGATGAGCTTCGTCTTTTATTTCAAATAGATTGAACAATTCTGATTTTGCAAGTGATCGATTGCTCTGATCGTCTAAGATAGCATATGCCTTTAGAGACTTTTCTGGTTGATCCTTGTGGTATATGTTCACCAATAGGGATGAGCTTCGTGTTCGAGTCGAACATACGTTCGACTCGAACATCGGCTGTTCGATCGTTCGACGAAGATCGAACGATTTGGGCCGTTCGCGCCAAATTCGAGTGACGCGAACGGCCCACAATGCACTACGCCATCGCAGTGTCATCCAGGCGCTGTGATTGGCCGAGCATGCACTGTGACCCCGCATGCTTGGCCAATCACAGCGCCGGCAGCGAGGAGAGCAATGATTGGCCACAGGCAGGATGCCTGTGGCCAATTATTGCTGATGGGGTTTAGTACACGCCCCACACTATAAAAGGCCGCCAGCGCGGCGGCCTTGTGTAGTGTGTTCCGGAGCAGGGAAAGAGAAGCATAGGCAGGGACAGTGTCATTATTTTTCCTTTACTATTCCTGGATTCCTTGTGTTTAGGGACAAATAAGGATAGGTAGGGAGAGTGTCAGTGACAGTGTGCTATTCTGTGCTAATCCTTGTTTGTAGGGACAGAGAGGTACAGTGAGGGAAAGTGTCAGTGTGCTATTCTGTTCTAAAACTATTTTGCTGAACCATATTTTCAATCCTTGAGTTTAGGGACAGAGAGGTACAGTGAGGGAAAGTGTCAGTGTGCTATTCTGTTCTAAAACTATTTTGCTGAACCATATTTTCAATCCTTGAGTTGAGGGACAGAGAGGTACAGTGAGTGAAACTGACAGTGTGCTATTCTGTTCTAAACCAATTTTGCTGTTTCATATTTTCAATCCTTGAGTTGAGGGACAGAGAGGTACAGTGAGTGAAACTGACAGTGTGCTTTTCTGTTCTAAACCAATTTTGCTGTTCCATATTTTCAATCCTTGAGTTTAGGGACAGAGAAGGACACTCGTAGAAATTATCAGTGTGCTATTCTGTGCTAAATCTTGTTTGTAGGGAGGGACAGAGTAGGACAGTGAGGGAAAGTGTCAGTGTGCTATTCTGTTCTAAAACTATTTTGCTGAACCATATTTTCAATCCTTGAGTTGAGGGACAGAGAGGTACAGTGAGTGAAACTGACAGTGTGCTATTCTGTTCTAAACCAATTTTGCTGTTCCATATTTTCAATCCTTGAGTTGAGGGACAGAGAGGTACAGTGAGTGAAACTGACAGTGTGCTATTCTGTTCTAAACCAATTTTGCTGTTCCATATTTTCAATCCTTGAGTTTAGGGACAGAGAAGGACACTCGTAGAAATTATCAGTGTGCTATTCTGTGCTAAATCTTGTTTGTAGGGAGGGTGTCACGTACGTAGCGGTGATGAGCCCGGACTTGCAGAGGCAGGCCTCCCTTACGGCTCCCACCAGCGGCCCCTGGTAAGGTAACAGCAGGCGCGGAGGTAGGAGGGGTACGAGTGCCTGGCAGGATCAACCAAGGTGAAGGTAGGTATGCAGACTTGGTAGGCACACTGGAACACAGCAGGTCGAACTGGAATCAGGAACACTCAGCAAACTGGAATCGTTCAGCAGACGGGACCGGAACCAGGAACACAGGAACTCAGCAAACTGGATCAGCTTAGCAGACTGGACCGGAACTAGGAACACAGGAACTCAGCAGACTGGATCAGCTTAGCAGACTGGACTGGAACCAGCAACACAGGAACTCAGCAAACTGGATCAGCTTAGCAGACTGGACCGGAACTAGGAACAGTGAGCTTGGTCAGACAAGCCGGGTCGGTTAACTGGCTGGCAACAAGGTACAGAGGGATCAGACAGAGGAGAGGTCACAACAAGCCAGGGGTCGGATGCAGGCAGAAAACTGGAGAAGTCACAGGCAGGCCGGGTCAAACACAGGTAAGTCTTCAGATCAGGTTTTCAGGTACTCAACGCTGTAGAGCAGACAGCAGGGACTGTCTGCGATTGACAGGTTTAAATAGCCCCTCTGGCGCCACCTGCAGGGCGGAGCATGCGCAACCGAGAATCAGGAAGACCAGGACGCCTGCTTCTGGCAGGACCTCCATGACATTGCCCCCCCCCAAGGGGCAGCCTCCGGATGCCCATCCGGGCAAACTTCTCAGGGTGAGATCTCTTGAAGGACTGCACCAGGCTTCTACCATGGATGTTCTCCTCAGGCTCCCAAGAGTTTTCTTCGGGTCCGTAGCCCTTCCACTTAATCAGGAATTGGTTCTGGTTATTCCTTCTTCTAAAATCCATAATGGCTTCCACTTCGAATTCCTCCTCCCCGTCTACAATGACAGGATCAGGGAGAGCCGGACTTCGGCCTGGAAATGGGTTGGGAACTGAAGGCTTCAGCAGAGATACGTGGAAGACCGGATGGATCTTGAGGGAGTCAGGGAGCTCCAGTTCATAAGCCACTTCATTGATTTTCCTTTTGACTGGAAACGGCCCTAAGAATTTGGGGCCCAGTTTCTTAGAGGGACATGCCATCCTCAAGTTTAAAGTGGATAACCATACTTGGTCGCCGGGTGCCAGCATTAATTCACCCCGTCTCTTCCTGTCAAAAATTGTTTTGTTGTGTTCCTGAGTCTTGGTCATGGTTTCCTGCAGAAGTTGGTTGTTGGATGAAAAGAAGTTCAACTTTTCCTGGACTGCGGGCACCGTACATTCAGGAAGGGAATTGGGCAGGAATGTAGGATGGAAACCGTAGTTTGCGAAGAATGGGGACTGCTTGGTAGCGGAATGCGTAGAGTTGTTATAGGCAAACTCGGCCAATGGGAGCAGGGAAACCCAGTCATTCTGAGCGAATGAAGAGAAGAAGCGCAGGTACTGCTCAAGGGTCTGGTTAGTCCTCTCAGTCTGTCCATTGGTCTGGGGATGGTAAGCAGAGGAAAGTGACAATTCTATCTCCAGAGCCTTGCAGAGGGATCTCCAAAACCGGGAGGTAAATTGTACCCCTCGGTCGGAGACAATATTGGCTGGTACCTCGTGGAGTCTGACGACCTCTCTGATGAACACCTGTGCAGTTTCGGGAGCTGAGGGAGTCCCCTTCATGGGAATGAAATGTGCCATCTTGGATAGACGGTCTACTATCACGAAGATAGTGGTGTGACTCTCAGCCGGAGGCAACTCGACGATAAAGTCGATGGACAGCATTTTCCAGGGTCTGTCTGGGACGGGTAGGGGTCTCAGTAGTCCCCAGGCCTTGGATTTGTAACCCTTGTTTCGGGTACAAACTATGCAGGACTCCACAAACTTCCTACAGTTCTCGCGGAGCCGAGGCCACCAAAAGGTACGCTGTACCAAGTCGGTGGTCTTGGCAACGCCAAAGTGCCCGGCAAGGGCATGGTCGTGGCAGAGTTCCAGTACGGTTATTCTCAGCTCTTCAGGTACGTAGATCCTGTTCTGGTACCAAAACAGCCCATCTTTGGCCTGCAATTCCGGTTCGGAGGGGAGTCTCTGCCCAGTGGAGGCTTGCTTGATCCGGGAGAGTAGGTCTTCCTGAAGCAGAAGGAAGTTTCCAGGAGCAAGAATGGTGTCTGGAGGAGAGGTTTCCTTAGACTTATGGAACATCCGAGAGAGGGCATCGGGCTTAATGTTCTTGGAACCGGGACGGTAAGTGACATGGAAGGAGAACCGGGAGAAGAAGAGCGCCCACCTGGCTTGTCGTGGTTTTAGCCTTTTCGCTGCCTTCAGGTACTCCAGGTTCTTGTGGTCGGTGAATATCAGAATCGGGTGGGCAGCCCCCTCCAACAGATAACGCCACTCCTCTAATGCGGACTTGATCGCCAGCAATTCCCGATCCCCCACGTCGTAGTTCCTCTCTGCCGCAGATAACTTGCGAGAGAAAAAAGCTACTGGGTGGAGCAAGGCTCTGGTCCCCTGTCTTTGGGACAGTATTGCTCCTACCGCAATTTCCGAGGCGTCTACCTCCAGGACGAACGGTAATGAGGAATCTGGGTGCTTCAAGATAGAGGCAGAGGTAAAGAGACCCTTCAGGGCCTCAAAGGCCTTTTGGGCCTCAGGGGACTAGTGGAAACGGATCCCTTGTTTGGTCAGCTGGGTGATGGGTGCGATGATGGCTGAGAACCCTCTGATGAATTTGCGGTAGAAGTTGGCGAATCCAACGAAACGTTGGATCCCCTTCTTGTCCGCCGGGACTGGCCAGTCCAGGATTGCAGCAATCTTTTGAGGGTCCATCTTGATGCCCTCGCTGGAGATAATTAGTCCCAAGAACGATATACTTTCCAGCTCAAATTCACACTTCTCGGCCTTCGCATACAGGCCGTGCTGGCGAAGCCGAGCCAACACACTTCTGACGTGCCTGCGGTGGGAATCAAGGGAGGAAGAAAAAATTAGTATATCGTCTAGGTAGACAATGACAAAGAGATCTAGGAAGTCCCGGAGCACATCGTTAATGAAATACTGGAAAGTGGCAGGGGCGTTGCACAACCCGAAGGGCATTACCCGGTACTCGAAATGTCCGAATCGGGTGCGGAAAGCGGTCTTCCACTCATCCCCCTCCTTGATGCGGACCAGATTGTAGGCTCCGCGGAGATCAAGTTTGGTAAAAATTATGGCTGTTCCCAGTCTCTGAAATAGTTCCGGTACCAAGGGGAGAGGGTAGTGGTTTTTTACTGTGATTTTATTTAATTTACGATAGTCCACACAGGGTCGAAGGGTATGATCCTTCTTCTCTACGAAAAAGATGCCTGCACCGGCTGGAGATGTAGACGGATGAATGAACCCTTTCTGTAGGTTTTCATCGATATAGTCTTTTAGTGCCCCCTGTTCTACCTCTGTTAACGGGAAGATCCTGCCAAACGGAATTGCCGCTCCGGGAAGTAGGTCAATGGGGCAATCATAGGCCTGATGAGGTGGTAGAGTCTCTGCCCCTTGTTTGCTAAACACATCAAGAAAGTCATGGTAGACCTCAGGGATGGATTGCCGTATTCCAGCCTCCGTATTGATACATAAGAGGGTGGCCGGCCCAGGGGTTTTGAGTGTCCCGCAGGATTGCTGGCAGTAAGGAGAAGAAAAGGTCACCAACCCCGTGGCCCAGTTGATGGTAGGGTTGTGGACCTGTAGCCAAGGTATACCAAGGATCACAGGGAACAATGGGGAAGAGATAATGTCCAAGCTTAAGTATTCTTGGTGGGTTCCGGAGATGGTGGAGATGGTAGCGGGTAAAGGGGCGGTCTCTTGGACCACTGGTCCAGACTTAATGATGGACCCATCAGCCAAATGCACACATAGTCCATGGGTCTTGGTGACAAGAGGGATCTGGTGCTTGATGGCAAAGGCTGAGTCCATAAAGCAGCTGCAAGCCCCGGAATCAATAATAGCGGACACTTGCAGAGTCCTTCCTGGGAGCTGTAACGAGACAGAGAGAGCAAGGTGAGATGTGGACTTGGCCTGTGGGTTGGTAGTGTCAGAAGATACTGAAAGACACTTACGAAGTTTCAGGGGACAATTTATAACGAAGTGTCCGGGTTCCCCGCAGTACAGGCACAGATTGTTCACTTGGCGACGTTGGCGTTCCTGTTGGGAGAGGGGAGGACGAAGCACTCCGAGCTGCATGGGCTCGGGTATGTCAGATGTAGCGGCTGGAGGTGCAACAGGTGCTGGGTGCAGATGGCTGGGAGCCCGGGGAAGCATCCAGGTCGGGCGGGAGAAGCCCGTGGACCTTTCAGCCCTTCGTTCCCTGAGACGTCGGTCGATCTGGATTGTTAAGTCAATTAGTGAATTCAGGGTTGGTGGTATGCCAACCCTAGCGAGCTCGTCCTTCAGAGGGTCGGACAGACCTATGCGGAACTGATGGCGGAGGGCGGCGTCATTCCAACTGGTATCTGCGCTCCACCGTCTAAATTCCGCTACGTAGTCCTCTGCTGCTCTGCGCCCCTGCTGAAGGGTGCGCAAGGCGGTCTCTGCGGTTACTGAGAGCTGGGAATCTTCATATAGCTGAGCCATGGCGTCGAAGAAGGCAGTAAGGTTGTTTAACGCCATATCTTTCTGTTCCAAGAGACGGTGGGCCCAGCTCTGAGGGTGTCCGGAAAGCAGGGACATCACAAAGCCCACCTTGGTGGCTTCCAAGGAGAAGGTGTGAGGCTGCAGAGCGAAGTAGAGTTCGCAGGAATTACGAAAAGCCCTAAACTTGCTTCGATCCCCGGAGAATCTTTCGGGTGTAGGGACCCTGGGCTCCGGAGGAAGCATGACAACTGTGGGTGAGGATCCTGCCCCAGCAGTGGAGGTAGAGGTATGGGATCCCCCTTGGGCTCCAGAGGGGTTGGAGAGGACCTGCACTTGTTCTTCCAGATGGGTGTAGCCTTGCTGGAGGTTCTTGACCGCTTCAGCCAATCCTGCCAGGTGCCGACATAGTTCCTCCATAGGTGAGGCTCCCTGCTCGGGCTCAGACATGGCTGTCTGCTACTGTCACGTACCTAGCGGTGATGAGCCCGGACTTGCAGAGGAAGGCCTCCCTTACGGCTCCCACCAGCGGCCCCTGGTAAGGTAACAGCAGGCGCGGAGGTAGGAGGGGTACGAGTGCCTGGCAGGATCAACCAAGGTGAAGGTAGGTATGCAGACTTGGTAGGCACACTGGAACACAGCAGGTCGAACTGGAATCAGGAACACTCAGCAAACTGGAATCGTTCAGCAGACGGGACCGGAACCAGGAACACAGGAACTCAGCAAACTGGATCAGCTTAGCAGACTGGACCAGAACTAGGAACACAGGAACTCAGCAGACTGGATCAGCTTAGCAGACTGGACTGGAACCAGGAACACAGGAACTCAGCAAACTGGATCAGCTTAGCAGACTGGACCGGAACTAGGAACAGTGAGCTTGGTCAGACAAGCCGGGTCGGTTAACTGGCTGGCAGCAAGGTACAGAGGGATCAGACAGAGGAGAGGTCACAACAAGCCAGGGGTCGGATGCAGGCAGAAAACTGGAGAAGTCACAGGCAGGCCGGGTCAAACACAGGTAAGTCTTCAGATCAGGTTTTCAGGTACTCAACGCTGTAGAGCAGACAGCAGGGACTGTCTGCGATTGACAGGTTTAAATAGCCCCTCTGGCGCCACCTGCAGGGCGGAGCGTGCGCAACCGAGAATCAGGAAGACCAGGACGCCTGCTTCTGGCAGGACCTCCATGACAGAGGGACAGAGTAGGACAGTGAGGGAAAGTGTCAGTGTGCTATTCTGTTCTAAAACTATTTTGCTGAACCATATTTTCAATCCTTGAGTTGAGGGACAGAGAGGTAAAGTGAGTGAGTGAAACTGACAGTGTGCTATTCTGTTCTAAACCAATTTTGCTGTTCCATATTTTCAATCCTTGAGTTTAGGGACAGAGAAGGACACTCGCAGAAATTATCAGTGTGCTATTCTGTGCTAAATCTTGTTTGTAGGGAGGGACAGAGTAGGACAGTGAGGGAAAGTGTCAGTGTGCTATTCTGTTCTAAAACTATTTTGCTGAACCATATTTTCAATCCTTGAGTTTAGGGACAGAGAGGTACAGTGAGTGAAACTGACAGTGTGCTATTCTGTTCTAAACCAATTTTGCTGTTCCATATTTTCAATCCTTGAGTTTAGGGACAGAGAAGGACACTCGTAGAAATTATCAGTGTGCTATTCTGTGCTAAATCTTGTTTGTAGGGAGGGACAGAGTAGGACAGTGAGGGAAAGTGTCAGTGTGCTATTCTGTTCTAAAACTATTTTGCTGAACCATATTTTCAATCCTTGAGTTGAGGGACAGAGAGGTACAGTGAGTGAAACTGACAGTGTGCTATTCTGTTCTAAACCAATTTTGCTGTTCCATATTTTCAATCCTTGAGTTGAGGGACAGAGAGGTACAGTCAGTGAAACTGACAGTGTGCTATTCTGTTCTAAACCAATTTTGCTGTTCCATATTTTCAATCCTTGAGTTGAGGGACAGAGAGGTACAGTCAGTGAAACTGACAGTGTGCTATTCTGTTCTAAACCAATTTTGCTGTTCCATATTTTCAATCCTTGAGTTTAGGGACAGAGAAGGACACTCGTAGAAATTATCAGTGTGCTATTCTGTGCTAAATCTTGTTTGTAGGGAGGGACAGAGTAGGACAGTGAGGGAAAGTGTCAGTGTGCTATTCTGTTCTAAAACTATTTTGCTGAACCATATTTTCAATCCTTGAGTTGAGGGACAGAGAGGTACAGTGAGTGAAACTGACAGTGTGCTATTCTGTTCTAAACCAATTTTGCTGTTCCATATTTTCAATCCTTGAGTTGAGGGACAGAGAGGTACAGTCAGTGAAACTGACAGTGTGCTATTCTGTTCTAAACCAATTTTGCTGTTCCGTATTTTCAATCCTTGAGTTTAGGGACAGAGAAGGACACTCGTAGAAATTATCAGTGTGCTATTCTGTGCTAAATCTTGTTTGTAGGGAGGGACAGAGTAGGACAGTGAGGGAAAGTGTCAGTGTGCTATTCTGTTCTAAAACTTTTTTGCTGAACCATATTTTCAATCCTTGTGTTTAGGGACAGAGAAGGATAGGCAGGGGACAGTGTCAGTGTCATTGTTGCTAAGCCTCCTGCACAATATACACCAGAAGGTAGCCCTTATTGCTGTTTTTCCCATCTCCCTGCAGGCCATCCATTAAAATGTCTGGAAGGCAACCAAGGAGAGGCAGACAGTCAGGAGGCAAAAAAAGAGGGCAAGCAGGCTCTGTGTCTGGGGGCAACAGTGCTGGTCGTGTACGCGGTGCATTGTCATCAGCACATGGCCATGGGACACGCTTGTCCTTGTTTTCGGCAGCTGGACATGTTGAGCCACATCATGCCGAAGACTTGGTAGAGTGGATGACCAAGCCCACCTCATCCTCCTCATCCTCTCTCACCCAGGCTCAGGGTACTGGCAAAGCAGCTGCCAAAGCGTCCTCTTCTCTGGTATCATTATCTTCATTAGTCAATCCTTCCCTAGACCCACCATGCCCTCCTCCTGAGGAGTCCCCCGAACTGTTTGAGCACAGTGTTGGGTACATGCTCCAGGAGGATGCCCAGCGTTTGGAAGGATCTGATGATGATACCCAGCTAGAGGAAGGCAGCAGCGTGAGAGCAGAGAGAGGGGATGCTCAAGAAGGACACCAATCTGGCAGTCATGTTCCAGCAGCTGCAGCATACTGCCAGATTGGCTCCAGTGATGAGGAGGGAGGGGATGATGAGGTCACTGACTCCACGTGGGTGCCTAATAGGAGAGAGGAGGAGGAGGAGGATGAGGAGGAGGCACATCTCCAACGAGGCAGGATGCCCTTGAGTGGCCAGCGTATGGGCAGCACACCAACGGAATCACACCGCAGAGCTCCGCCTGTGCAGGGCGCTGCCTCTGCCCGTCATTCAAAAAGTTCTTTGGTGTGGGCCTTTTTTGAGGCGAGTGCATCAGATGTGAAAGAGGACCTGGTGGATGGAGAGTGTGATGAGTCTGAAGCATTATGGGTGGAACTGCATACAGATGTGCGTAGTTCAAAGCTAATCATTGGAGTTTGTTATAGACCACCCAATGTTAATGAGGAGTTAGAGACTCAGCTCCTTGCACAGATGGAAAGGGCTGCAAGGGCTGGGACGGTGATAATAATGGGGGATTTTAACTACCCAGAAATTGACTGGAGTAATGGAACTGCTGGGACAGTTAAAGGGCAAAAATTTATAAACCTATTGCAGGACAATTTTATGGTCCAGTTTATTGAGGCCCCAACTAGGAATGATGCTCTGTTGGACCTGGTAATCTCAAACCATGCAGAGCGTATTACTAATGTTCAGATAAAGGAACACCTGGGTAGCAGTGACCATAACATGATTTCATTTGATGTTAGTTGTAAGCAAAAATCACATACAGGAAAGATAAAAACACTTAATTTCAAGAGAGCAAATTTTCCAAGGATGAGTGCTGCTCTCCAGGACTTAGACTGGGAAGGAATATTGGCATCAATGGGCACAGAACAGAAATGGGAATTCTTCAAAAAGACTGTTTGTGAACTCACTGCAAAGTATATTCCCATGGGCAATAAGTTTAAAAGGCTAAAAATAAAACCTATGTGGCTCACTGCCAAAGTTAAAAAAGCTATAAACTATAAGAAAAGAGCTTTTAAAAAATATAAAAATGAGGGAACACTAGTGTCATTTAAATGTTACAAAGAATATAACAGGATATGTAAAAAGGAAATCAAGGATGCAAAAATTCAAAATGAACGACAGATTGCAAAAGATAGTAGGACAAACCCCAAAAAATTCTTCAAATATATTAATAGTAAAAAGGTCAAGTCTGAGCATGTAGGCCCTTTACAAAATAATCTAGAGTGGGTGACTGGGGACAAAGAGAAGGCTAATTTATTAAATACTTTCTTCAGTTCTGTGTATACAAAGGAGCATGGGGGAGCTCATGTCCAAAATGGGGGTGGTAGTGACACAGCCCCAAATCCACAATGGCTCAAAAGTGATATGGTCCAGAAATATTTAGATGGAATAAAGGTGGATAAAGCACCTGGACCAGATGGCATACACCCACGGATCCTAAAAGAATTGAGCTCTGTAATTTCAAAGCCATTGTATTTAATTTTTAGGGACTCATTAATGACAGGAATAGTACCACTGGATTGGCGCAGGGCAAATGTGGTGCCTATATTTAAAAAGGGAATTAAGTGTTTACCAAGTAACTATAGACCTGTTAGTTTAACTTCTATAGTTGGGAAAATACTGGAGAGATTAATAAAAGACCACATAGATGAGTTCTTGCTGGAAAAAAACTATTTAAGCAACAGACAGCATGGATTCATGAAAGACAGAAGTTGTCAAACAAACCTGATTTCTTTTTATGAAGAGGTAAGTAAGACCTTGGACAGAGGGGTGGCAGTGGACGTGGTATACTTGGATTTTGCAAAAGCGTTCGATACAGTTCCCCACACACGGCTCATGTGTAAGGTAAAGTCTACAGGATTGGAAATATCAGTTTGTAAATGGATAGAAAACTGGCTAAAAGACAGAATTCAGAGAGTAGTGGTTAATGATTCTTACTCTGAATGGTCCAAGGTTATCAGTGGTGTACCCCAAGGTTCAGTGCTGGGACCCTTACTTTTTAATATGTTTATAAATGATATTGGGTCTGAGATCAAAAGTAACATTTCTGTCTTTGCAGATGACACCAAGCTATGCAGTGGAATAACGTCCTTACAGGATGTCGCCAATTTACAAGCCGACCTCAATGCTCTGTCTAATTGGGCGACTATGTGGCAGATGAGGTTTAATGTTGATAAATGTAAAGTTATGCACTTGGGGGCTAATAATATGAATGCATCATACATACTAGGGGGAGTACAACTGGGGGGATCCGTAGTGGAGAAGGATCTGGGGGTTTTGGTAGATCATAAGCTCAATAATGGCATGCAATGCCAAGCTGCGGTTTCCAAAGCGAGCAAGGTCCTTTCTTGTATTAAGAGAGGTATGGTCTCCAGAGAGAGAGATATCATTTTGCCCCTGTTCAAATCATTAGTAAGACCTCATCTGGAATATGCAGTTCAGTTTTGGGCCCCAGTTCTCAAAAAGGATATTGGGGAACTGGAGAAAGTGCAGAGAAGGGCAACCAAACTGATAAGAGGCATGGAGGAGCTCAGCTATGAGGAGAGATTAGAGGAACTGAATTTATTCTCTCTTGAGAAGAGGAGATTAAGGGGGGATATGATCAACATGTACAAATACATAAGGGGTCCATATAGTGAACTTGGTGTTCAGTTATTCACTTTACGGTCAACACAAAGGACAAGGGGGCACTCTTTGCGTCTAGAGGAAAAGAGATTTCACCTCCAAATACGGAAAGGTTTTTTCACAGTAAGAGCTGTGAAAATGTGGAATAGACTCCCTGCAGAGGTGGTTCTGGTCAGCTCAGTAGATTGCTTTAAGAAGGGCCTGGATTATTTCTTAAATGTACATAATATAACTGGGTACTGACATTTATAGGTAAAGTTGATCCAGGGAATATCCGATTGCCTCTCGGGGGATCAGGAAGGAATTTTTTCCCCTGCTGTAGCAAATTGGATCATGCTCTTCTGGTTTTTTTTGCCTTCCTCTGGATCAACTGTGGGTATAGAATTGGGTATATGGGATTGTACGATATATGTTTATTTTATTTTTATTTATTTTATTTATTTTTTTACGGTTGAACTGGATGGACTTGTGTCTTTTTTCAGCCTGACTAACTATGTAACTATGTAACTATGTAAGATCGCACAGCTGCTGTTTGCAACATATGTCTCAAGCGTATATCGCGTGGCCAAAACATCAGCCGCTTGGGCACCACATGCTTGATCAGACATATGTTGACCTGCCATGCAGCTCGTTGGCAAGCCTACCTTAAAGACCCACACCAAAGAACAAAGCTGACCTCTTCTTGCACCGCATCAGCTGGGATCTCCAACCCCACTATACCTTCACTCCTCTCTGAAACCTGCTCTGAGAGGAATGAAGGTGTAGAATTAGGTGTGTCACAGGCAAGTACTTGCGGGTACTCTGCTAGCAGTACACCAACATCCGATTCTAGCAGGCAAACTTCCCTGCCCCAGCTGCTGGACCGTCGAAAGAAGTTCACTCCCAGCCATCCACATGCCCAGCGGTTGAATGCTAGCTTGGCTAAATTGCTAGCGCTTCAACTGCTGCCTTTTCAGTTGGTAGACTCGGCCCCCTTCCGTGAGTTTGTGCAATGTGCGGTTCCTCAGTGGCAGGTTCCCAAACGACACTTTTTCGCACGGAAGGCTATTCCGGCTCTCTACAGGCATGTGGAAGGCAATGTCTTGGCCTCGCTGGACAGGGCAGTCAGCGGTAAGGTGCATATTACCGCTGACTCATGGTCCAGCAGGCATGGACAGGGACGTTACCTTTCTTTCACGGCCCATTGGGTCACTCTTTTGGCAGCTGGGAAGGATGCAGGACAAGGTGCAGTAGTGTTGGAGGTTGTTCCACCGCCACGCCTCCAAAATGCTACTACTGGTTGTGACACACCTCTCTCCTCCACCCCCTCCTCTTCTTCTTCCTCCATGGCCTCTTCCTGTGGTTTGTCCTCGGAACCAGCGGTGCTCCGTAGGCGTTCAAGGGGCTACGCAAGTACGCAGGCAAAAAGATGCCATGCCGTGCTTGCGCTGGTGTGTTTGGGGGACAGGAGCCACACTGGGGCAGAGGTCTTGTCTGCTCTGCAGGGGCAGGCCGAGAGGTGGTTGACGCCACGCCAGCTTAAGCCAGGAATGGTGGTTTGCGACAATGGCACCAACCTCCTCTCCGCCCTCCGACAGGGACAACTGACCCATGTGCCCTGTATGGCTCACGTCCTTAACCTGGTGGTGCAGCGGTTCTTGGGCAGGTACCCGGGCTTACAGGATGTCCTGAGGCAGGCCAGGAAAGTCTGTGTGCATTTCCGCAGATCTTATAATGCCAGTGCTCGCCTGGCTGAGCTTCAAAAGTAGTTGAACCTGCCCAAGAACCGCCTTATATGTGACATGCCCACCAGGTGGAACTCAACGTTGGCCATGCTGCAGCGGCTGCACACGCAGCAGAGGGCCATCAATGAGTACCTGTGCGACTACGGCACCAGGACAGGGTCAGGGGAGCTCAGGTTTTTTTCACCACGCCAGTGGGGCATGATCAGGGATGCATGCACTGTCCTGGCACCATTTGAGGAGGCCACGAGGATGGTGAGCAGTGACAGTGCATGCATCAGTGACACTGTACCTCTTGTCCACCTGTTGGAGCACACGCTGCGTAGAATAATGGACAGGGCACTTGAGGCAGAACAGAGGCAGGAAGAGGAGGACTTCCTTGCCTCTCAAGGCCCCCTTTACCCAGACAGTTTTCCTTCTGTCCCACCCATCACACAGGAAGAGGAGGAGGAGGATTGTGTCAGCATGGAGGTGGAGGCTGGCACTCAGCATCATCAGCAGCAGTCTTTTAGGGATGATTTACAGTCCCAAGAAACCAGTGGACTTGTACGTGGCTGGGAGGAGGTGGCTGCGGATCATGTCGTCCTTAGTGACCCAGAGGACTCCGGACTGAATGCCTCAGCTAACCTACGCTGCATGGCCTCCCTGATCCTGCAAAGTCTGCGGAAGGATCCTCGTATTCTTCGGATCAAGGAGAGGGACCATTACTGGCTGGCCACTCTCCTTGATCCACGGTACAAGGGTAAGGTTGCGGACCTTATCGTACCATCGCAGAGGGAGCAGAGGATGAGACAACTCCGGGAGGCCTTGCAGAAAGGTCTGTGCAACGCGTTCCCAGAGACTGGGAGGTTACAAACTCCTGGTCCTGGACAACGAGTTGCTGAGGCTTCGGGCAGTCAAAGAAGGAGCGGTGGGGAAGGTGGCCGTCTGACCGATGCGTTCAGACAATTCTTTAGTCCGCAGCCCCAAAGTATGATCGGTTCCAGCAACCATCGCCAGCGTCTGATATACATGGTCCAGGAATACCTAGGGGCAAGGTCAGACTTGGACACCTTCCCCACCGAAAATCCTCTGGCTTACTGGGTGTTGAGGATGGATCACTGGCCAGAGCTTGCACAGTATGCAATTGAGCTACTGGCCTGTCCTGCATCCAGCGTTCTTTCAGAACGCACATTCAGTGCTGCTGGAGGATTTGTCACGGATCACAGGGTGCGCCTGTCCACCGACTCGGTTGATCGACTGACTTTCATCAAGATGAACCAGTCTTGGATCACCACCAGCTACCACACACCAGATGCTGATATAACAGACTAATTGATTTTAAAATGTCACATCCCTTCAAGACTGATGCTGATGCTGAGTGCCTGTGCTGTTATGTTGACTGGCTATCCTCCTCCTCCTCCTCAATGATACGATTAACGATGATAGCTTGGAAGATCATTTTGGTTTATGGGTGACGCCACCAGTGGCTAAGGCCCAATTTTTCAGCCCCTGTTTAACAGGGGCGTGTAATTAAAATTTTTGATGCAATACTTTGCAACAGGCCTCATTGCTGTGCTCCAAGTACAGTATCTGTGAGGGGTTGCAGTGTTGTGCCACCAGTGCCTAAGGCCCAATTTTTCAGCCCCTGTTCAACAGGGGCATGCAATTATAATTATTGATCTAATAATTCACAGCAGGGCCCATTGTTGCGCCCACCAAGAGTAACTGTCAGGCCTTACAGTGTTGTGGCACCAGCACCACCATCACCACCACCACCAAAGGCCCAATTTTTAAGCCCCTGTTTAACAGGGGCATGCAATTATAATTATTAATCTAATAATTCACAGCATGGCCCATTGCTGCGCCCACCAAGAGTAACTGTCAGGCCTTACAGTGTTGTGGCACCAGCACCACCATCACCACCACCACCAAAGGCCCAATTTTTCAGCCCCTGTTCAACAGGGGCATGCAATTATAATTATTGATCTAATAATTCACAGCAGGGACCATTGCTGTGCCCACCAAGAGTAACTGTCAGGCCTTACAGTGTTGTGGCACCAGCACCACCATCACCACCACCACCACCACCAAAGGCCCAATTTTTCAGCCCCTGTTCAACAGGGGCATGCAATTATAATTATTGATCTAATAATTCACAGCAGGGACCATTGCTGCGCCCACCAAGAGTAACTGTCAGGCCTTACAGTGTTGTGGCACCAGCACCACCATCAAAGGCCCAATTTTTACTACCACTGATCAACAATTATATGTTATTACAATTCCTGATATTATACTTGACAGCAGGGCGTTCCAGCACCCACCAAGAATAACTGTGAGTGCTTTCAGTGTTGTGCCAACACCAACACCTAAGGGGCCAATTTCTGCAGAGTATATACGGAAGGTCCCTACTTTCAAACATCCAACTTACAAACTACTACTACTTGCAAACGGAAGAAGACAACAGGAAGTGAGAGGAAATCTACCCCTTGGAAGGAAAATTCTCTCCTGTAAGAATTAATATGGGAGAAAGGTGTCTCCTCTCTACTGATGCTTTATCACCAATCCTTGCTTCAATAAAAACACCACATTTCAAAAACAGTTGTCATTGGGACGCAAAGTGAGGTGAAATGTTCTGAACAGGGGCACAGACAGCAAAAAAAATGTGACAGGGGTGATAACCGTTCCCTATGTTTTACAAAAAGCTAAAAAAAAGGAATTTGCCATGGAGCTCCACTTAAACAATGCAGCTGTTCAAAATTATAAACAGATTCTACATAAGAACAAACCTACAGTCCCTGTCTTGTATGCACCGCCTGTATACGGCTGTTTAGAGTATATGGCCTCGTACACACGACCGATTTTCTCGGCAAGAACCAGCAAGAAACTTGCTGGCAGAGAGGTCTTGCCGAGTAAATCGGTCGTGTGTACGCTGCTAGCGGGTTTCTCGTCGAGAAAACCGACAAGAAACCTCGACGAGAAAATAGAGAACCTGCTCTCTATTTTCTCGTCGAGATTCTCCTCGGCGTGTTTCTCGACGAGAAAAGTGAGTGTGTGTACACTTACCTGTCCGCCCGGAAGCCCGCGCATGTTCGAAATGAATTTGACGCATGCGCGGTAGCTTCCTAGGCATACGTAGGGTATACCAAGATGACGGCATCGAATGTGACGAGCGCATGCTCGACGTAGTCGATGACGTCACCGCGTACACTCCTTTCAAAGAACCGCGGGTTCTTTGAAACGAGCGTGTGTACACTCGGCCGGGACAAGTTTCTTGTCCAAGAATCTCGTCGAAAAAAACGACATGTTTTTTTCAACGAGAATCTCGGCTGTGTGTACGAGGCCTGTAGGTCCTTTTTTATTTTGTGTGCGGGGTTCCCCTTAATATCCATACAAGACCCAAAGAGGCTGGTAATGGGCTGGGGTAGGTGGGGGGGGGGGTTGATGGGGTAGCTATGCCATTTTTCCTAAAGATTTTCATCCATATTACCGGGACCAGACATTGCATTAAAGCCGCAAGCAGTTTTAAATGACTTTTTTCCCTTTAGAAATGTTATTTTGTGCAGGGACAGTTCTAAACACGGGAAACACGTGGCACTTCACAGGCATACTTTAGACACCCCCCAGGTACAATATTTAAAGGAAAATTTGACTTTTTTTTTTTCACTTTATGCATCATTAAAATGACTGCTCCCGGAAAACGTCAATTTTTAAAACTTCTTTTTGCATTGATACATGTCCCCTGGTGCAGAAGCCGGGTTCCCAAACTCTGTTTCGGACAATAACATGGATAATAGTCGTTATAATTAGCACTTTAGAATCCGAACGTTCGCATCCATTGTATTTAATAGGGTTCTAATGTTCGTGCGAACTTTCGGTCCGTTCGCGGGTTCTGGTGCGAACCGAACCCGGGGGTGTTCGGCTCATCACTATTCACCAAGCATATCTTAGCACAGGACTTACCACAGCGGTCTTCTCCACAAACTTCAGTGCAGGATGAAGAAATGATGGTAGAATTAGGCACTTGGTCTGTATTCTCCCCGCCATGTGTTAACCTGGGAGGAGTGTTGGCAGGTTGTGCAGAGCTGGGTTCAAGAGGATGGAGGGCTTGCACATGTTCTTCAGAGCCACACTCTATGCACTTGATGGACACATTACAGTCCCTTGCAAAATGTTCTGTAGAAGCACAGCACCTGAAACATACCCTAAATGTCTTTAAAAGCTCCTTGCGCTCTTCCAGAGGCTTTTTCCTAAAGCCGATACATTTATTGAGGGGGTGTGGCTTCTTGTGTATGGGACACTCTCTGTTAGGGTTTTCAATCTTCCTACTCTGTTTGTTCGTGGCCAGAACTGTGGTAGGAGTGGGAAGGATGTCAGTCTTTTTCACGGACACTGGGCCTCTATGGTTTCTATAGTTGCCCTGAAGACTGGTACTCTTAGGAAAGGCTGTACTCACCGTAGGAAAAACTTGGATCATTCTTGGTCTCTGCAATTTTCCTGATGAATTCACAGAAGAAAGAGAATGGAGGGAAGGAAACCTTGTTCTCTCTTTTGTATGATGACCCTAGTGCAGTCCATTTCTCTTGCAAACCATACGGGAGCTTGGAGACAATTGGGTTTACCCCTCTTGGAGTGTCAAGGTAACTGAGTCCAGGTAGTTTTGGGTCTGTCTTGGCTAGCTGAAGCTCAAGGAGAAGGTCACTCAGTCTCTGGAACTCCTTGTTGTCCTTACCGGATATCTTTGGGAAAGTTTCCAGACGCATGAACAAAGCATTTTCTATAGCTTCTGGACTGCCATAACTTTGCTCTAGTCGCTCCCATGCAGCTGTGAGGCCTGCAGTAGGATTGTCCATGAAAACCGATCTTAATGGCTTAACACGTGCAGCAGATAGAGGACCAAGCCATTTGATCAGCAGATTCAATTCTTGATCAGCTGTAATGCCAATATTGCTGATTGTAGTTCTGAAGGCACATTTCCAACTTCTGTAGTTCTCAGGTTGGTCATCAAAGCTTGTAAGACCAGTCTTTGTGAGCTCTCTGCGAAGCATGTACCTCACAAACTCTTCTGTCTCAGTTGTCTCCGCCTTTATGTGAGATGCTGTTGGCTGTATGGTGCTGATTGCGTTATCTTTGACATTGTTGTTAAAGGACACAGGGAAATATGGTGCAGCAGATGCATCCAGGTGAGTTGCTTGCTTGAAGTCAGTTGTTCCAATGGTACGTTGATTCAAGGCTGTACCGATGACTGGAGATTGATGACTTGCTTGAAGCTTGCGCTGATGCTCTGTGACGTATGAAGGCAGGCAAGGTAGGCAGGTAGGAAATGCAGTGGAGTGATTTTGAGTGCAGGAAGTTGCTGGAACCTCTTTAACTTGAAGCTGTGAAGGAGTCTCTATGTAGTCGGGAGCATTGGAGACAATGGAGTGTGCACTGCAGTGGCTTAGGACATAGTCTTTAGTGCGTTTGAGGGGGTCTTCCATATCTGCTATGTTTAGGTTAATGCTGTCTTTCTCACTTGCACCTTCGTCTGCACTGATAGCTTGCTGTAGGACCCTTAGCTTTGCCATAGCTGCGTCATGTTTACACTGTTCATTTAAGATTTCCATTGTTGCTCTTTATCGTGCTGACTGCGCTTCCAACTCTGCCCTTTTTTCTGCATATGCCACCTGCACTTTGCTGGCTTCCACTTCAGCGCAGGCATTAATAAGTCGCTCACTGAGTGTTGAGTATCTTGAACTATGGGATCTTGACGAGTTTTTAGAACGTCTGGTGGAAACAGATCTGTGAGATGCAGTGTCCTGTAACAGCTTTATTTTTGCTTCTGCCTTTAATCTGGTTTGCTGGATAAAACTGTCTCTTTCAATATTAAGACTGTTGACGCGGTTTAATTGCGTCATCGCATTTTCTGACTTCATGTTTTGTAAGACATTAGTGAATTTGATGCTGGTAAGCTGATAAAGCTCATATGAGGCAGAAAGTTGTTTAATGGCGCCCTCTAGTGTCAGTAGTTCACATTCAACAGACACTGTATTGGCTTCAGCAAGGATTTTCTCCCAGACTAATTCCAAGCTATTTGACAATTCAGTCCTTGAAGCTTCATAATTCTCCATTACTTTCCAAGTGGGTTTAACTGAGCATTTGGGTAACTCAGTTTCTTCAGGAACTTGTGGGGAGGTAGATGTGAGTTCACATGCAGAAGCTTGGTCACTCATGATAGCAGACTGACTGTGAAAGCAGGCAGGATCTGTGTGCTGAAATATGACACTGTGCAGATTGTCTCAGGCTATAAGGCTGCCATGTGCTGCTCTGTCCCTTCTGTCTTGCTATGAGGGCAGTAAATTTTGTTTGTTTCAGTACTGACATGTAGAAATCTTGTAATTAGGCTGTGAAACGCCGTTTTTCTACTGTTCTCTCTCAACTACAAAGCGATAAAGTTCATCTCCAGGTTTAAGTAGGCCTTACACAAGCTGGTTTGCTATTATCCCTTGCATCGATACAGGCAGTTTAACTCAATGAATAAACTCACAGTTAGGACGACAGACGATGAATCCTTTTGAATGTTCCGTTTAATGATGGATATTCATAGGTAGAAAAACGTTGCAGTTGTAAGCCACATGTAAGATGTTTAGCATGGAAGAAATACAGGAGTAATGACCAGAATCAGGAAGTGGAGGAGATATATAAAGAACTACGGTGAGAGAGAGAGTTCAGCTAGAAAGAAGGGGACAGATCTTAAAGACACAGAGCAAGAATAATCACATAGTGTAACACAACATGTTCAAATCGCAGTGACTTTGAAAACAGTTCCTGCACTACTTTTTTTCATTTCATTGCGACTTGCATAGACTTTTGTTAAATGAAGTCGCAAGCCACAATGAAATCAGAGGTGCAAATCACATTGATCCGCAGCTTTGAAATTGCGCTGAAGTTGAAAATTTCAAATTCGCACTGGTGTGAACCAGGGCTACATCATAATTTACTTTTCTTAAAGTGTTATTAAACCCACAACAGTAAAATCAGTCTGTATATGCAGTAAAGCATGCTTGTTATACTCACTGTGGAACCTGAGAGGTAAATCCTCTGCATTGTGTAAAAAGGTGGTTTAATCCTGTTTTCTCTGATCCTCCCGTTCTTCCACTGTCCCCAATCTATCTCCCAATAAGACAGAGCCTTTGGAGCCACTCTTTGCAGCACATGCTCAGTTTGGTGTGTATTGCTAAAGAGTTTTTTTTTTTCTTTGGAGTGTGCATGTGATCAGCACAGGGCCAATCAGCACTGTCTGGATCCTGCAGTCTCATAGGACAATCAGGGGAGAATGAAAACTCCTCCTACACGCTTTAACCAGACACCGATCAAAGTCAAAATTGTGCTATACAGGCGGTCCTTGGGTTACAAACAAGACAGGGACTGTAGGTTTGTTCTTAAGTAGAATCTGTTTATAATTTGGAACAGGTAAATTTTTTTAATTTAGCTCCAGCCAAAAAAATCTATTTGTAAGCTTTTTGGAAAACATAGGGAAGGGTTATCACCCCTGTAACATTTGTTTTGCTGTCTGTGCACCTGTTCAGGACATTTCACCTCACTTTCCGTCCCAATGACAAATGTTTTTTTGAAAATTTGGGATTTTTATTGAAACAAGGATTGGTGATAAAGCATCAGTGGAGAGGAGACACCTTTTTCCCATATTTTTTTTAAAATCCTTTTATTTTTAATTTGCTCAATTAATACATGTGATTTGTGCATTTAATCTTTCGTATTGACATATAAACAAAAACATATTAAAATATAGACTTGTGCACAACGGAAAAATTTGTTCCGTTTCGGTTCGTTTCTTTCCGGTCCTGTTGATTCGTAATCATTCGTAATTTTGCTAGACGGGATTTTTCGTGTTCGGACTCATTCGTATTTTTGCAAGCGACATTTTTCGTTGAATTTTTTGTTGCTTTATAATTCGTACTTTCGGTAGAGTACGTTGTTTTTCGTTGATTCTGGACACAACTCCTACTTTCGTAACTTTTTTTGGGTTCGTTGATTCGTAATTTTCCGTGTCTCTCTCACAACGACGCTGCCTATTATGCCTAATGTGCTTCGAATGGATTTGTACTTTTCTAAATACATAGCGGTTATTTGTAACGATTCGAAATCTCGTATTTTACTTTCGTTTTTTACATGCGGCTATAGGCTCCGCCCCTGTACACCATTTTGAGAGGGTTCAGCACGGTGAGGGAGAAGCAGAGAGCAGAGCAGAGTGAGTGTTATTGTGCTTCGAATGGATTTGAAATCTCGTATTTTACTTTCGTTTTTTCATGCGGCTATAGCCTCCGCCCCTGTACACCATTTTGAGAGGGAGTTCAGCATGGTGAGGGAGAAGCAGAGAGCAGAGTGAGTGTTATTGTGCTTCGAATGGATTCGTACATTCGTAACTTTTTTCATAACGAATTATGCCGAAGACCTTCGGGCATTCGCTATTTTGCGGTATAATTTATTTCGGATTCGGTTTTATTCGTAATTGCTCTGTTCGGAAATTCGAATGCTTCCGAATGTCCGAAAGTTGCTAAATTCGGACGAATTTTGATTCGTTACGAAACGAATTGCACAAGCCTATTAAAATACATGTCCATATAATAAAAAACCTTATCAGTTTACAGTGCAACAGTGACATTTCTATTTCCCCCCTTTACTTTTACCCTCTCCCATCCAAACCTTTAAGTTTAAACAACCTGGATCCTTTCTCCTACTCACAGACTCTCCCAAGTCTGGTGCATTGTCATTAACGCATTCAAGCTATAGTTTCCCACTCCTCCCCCCCCCCCCATCAACCCCCCCCCCCATAGGTCTCTACATCAGGAGCCTATCCTTTACCAGTTGTAGTGGTGCAAGGCTAGGATCTTCCAGCCATGGTTGCCATATAAGGTTTAATTTGTCCACTGTCTTCCTACGACTATAGGCAAGTCGTTCTCTGAAAAGCAAGGAATTAACATAGGATTTCCACTGCTTCCCCGTGGGAACCGTATCTGCCATCCAATATCGTGCTATGAGCTTTCTAGCCAAGTACATCAATCTTGTTATCATATAGTACCTTCCTTGCGGGAACTTTCCAGCTTCAATCGCCCCAAGCAGATACACTAGAGGGTCCAAAGGTACAGGTACCTGGGTCGCACTTGTGATGCACTGAGAAACCTCCTCCCAGTATCGGTGACGTTTTGAGCATCTCCAAATTAGGTGTTTAAAATCCCGTTCCTCCCCACTTGTAAAGCTGTACTGGTGTTCTGTAGGCCCTATGCAAGATGAATAATTGTGACAGTTTATGGGACGCTGATACAGATACTGCCGGAATAGAGTCCAGCGCCATATCCCACTGGTCCCCATCTATATCCCCGATGTCTTCTGCCCAATTACTACGACATCTAAGGGAGGCATAGTCCTGGATTGAGGATAATAGTTCCGCATATGTTTTAGATATTAGTCCTCTCCGGGGGTCCGCCTGGAGGACCTCCATCAGCAGACGTGACGATGATATTACTAAGGAGTGTGTCGTTTGCTGTGCCTGCAAGGCATGCCGAAGCTGAAGGTATTGATAAAAGCCCCTTGGGGCTAACTGAAATTCCTGACACATCTGTTCATATGTTTTTAACACCTCTCCCTCGTACAGCTGTGAAAAAAAAACAATCCCCCTCTCTTTCCAGGAAATGAAACCTTCTAAGTCCTGTAGCTCTGGGTATCTAGCGTTTTGCCATATCGGAGTAAAGAGCAGTGGGCCCCTTAACCTCAAAGCCTTCCGGATCTCCCCCGAAAACCTTTTTAAGGAGAATACCCGTGGGTGCAGAGTGTGGTATACTAGGCAAGTCCATCTCCAAATGGGAGGCTGCCTTTAGTGTAGGGGCCGCCGTAGTCACCAGGTTACTTATAGGATCCTCTCTTTCTTTCCGACCCCATCCCACCAGCTGCTGAAACTGTGAGGTCAGAAAATACATTTTAGGGTGGGGTACTGCCAGTCCCCCCCTGTCCTTACTATATTGCAAGGTGGTTAAGCTAATCCTGGCTGTCTTTTTTTCGATATAAAATCCCGCATCAGGGTATAGATTTGTTTAAACCATTTATTCGGAATCCACATAGGGGAGTTGTGAAAAACATATAATAACTGTGGGGCCCATACCATTTTTATTAGGTTTGCCCGTCCCACCACTGACAGAGGGAGCTTACACCAGCTATTGCATTTCCCTCTCTGTCTTTCCAGCAGTGGGCCCAGGTTCAACTGAAGATAATCCGCTGGATCCGGGGATACCACCACCCCCAAATAGCCAAAGTTTTTAGTTATGGTAATCTGCTCCGCGCCAACTGGTAATGATTCCGTCAACATGGGCATTATTGTTGATTTAGACCAGTTTATAGAAAAACCTGAAAAACCTCTGAAATCTCCTATAATACCCATCACTGTTTGCAACGATGCGGCTGTGTCCCCTAGATAAATAAGTGCGTCATCCGCATATAAGGAGGTTTTTTACTTCCCTCTGGCCCCTACGAAATCCGACCACCTCCGATGCAGTGCGGATCAAAATAGCCAAAGGTTCGACCGTCAAAGCAAATAGCAATGGGAATAGCGGACACCCCTGCCTGGTGCCTCTGTGTACCTCAAATGAAGAAGAGAGATTGTTATTAACATGGAGTCTGGCTCTGGGTTTGGAGTAAAGCACCCTCACCCATGTTATAAACTCATTCCCCAATCCAAACCTTGTCAGGATTTCCAGGAGGTAGGGCCACTCCACACTATCAAACACTTTAGCAGCATCCAGCGATAGAATGGCCCTACCCCCCGGATTATCCACCGGCACCTGTAGATTCAAATACAGCCGCCGTATATTATCTGCCATTGAACGTGTTGGTATAAATCCAGACTGGTCTCTATGGATCAGCTTGTCAATCACCTTGGATAATCTCGTAGCTAGAACTGTAGCCAAAAGCTTGACGTCCGTGTTCAGTAAAGAGATCGGGCGATAAGAATCTAGCTGGAGCTTATCTATGCCTGGCTTGGGGAGTACTATTATTATAGCTTCTTGCATACTATCCGGCAGGCTACCTGTCTCCACTGCCTCTAATATGGCCTCCAGCAAAGGTGGGAGAAGAATCTCTCCATACTGGGAGTACACCTCCACCGGTAATCCGTCCGAACCTGGGGACTTATGGTGCGGTGCCTCATCTAGGGAATCCTTCAATTCTGACAATGTAATAGGGAGATTTAACATCTCCCTGTCTGCCTCTGACAGCTGGGGAAAAGGGCAAGTTTGCAAGAACAGGGCCAGTTCTGACTCTGTATAATTCGTTTTAGAAGAATATAAATCCCTATAAAACTGATGGAAGTCATGTAAAATTTCAGAACCGAGAGTATGTGTTTCCCCGGACTCTACTCTTATAGCCTGAATACTAGAAGAGTCCCGCTGTTCCCTAGCCACCAAGGTAAGAAGATGACCCGTTTTTTCCCCTTCCCCGAAATAACTCTGCTGATGGAAATATCTCCTCTTCTCTGCTGCCGTTAACAGAACAGAGTTATATAGAGATTGCGCCTCAGTCCAGGAATCATAATTGAATTGGGAGGGATCTGCTACCAGTGCCTGTTCTCTAGCTTTCATTTCATCTCTTACGTTATTCTCCCATTTCCTGGAGCCTTTTTTAATGCCTGTAATTTCTCTAATGAGACGTCCCCTCAAGAAAGCTTTAAGTGAGTCCCATACCACCGCTGCGCTAGCCGATCCCCTATTAAAATGTAAAAATTCCTGCAGTGCCCCCACGGTCTCGTCTGGAGACGGAAACAAGGTCAGCCAAAAAGGATTCACTTTCCACAGTGGGCGGCCCGATGTAGCAGTAACATCTAGCCGTACCCAAAATGGAGAGTGATCTGACAGTAATCTTGGCTCATAAGCCGAGTCCCTTACCCTCTGCATTAACACCTTGTTTCCCAGACCCATGTCAATCCGGGAGAGTCCACCATGTGAAGCGGAATGGCACGAATAGCATCTTTTTCCCATATTAACTCTTACGGGAGAGAATTTCCCTTCCTAGGGGTAGATTCCCTCTCACTTCCTGTTGTCTCCCTCCGTTTGTAAGTAGTAGTCGTTTGTAAGTCGGATGTTTGAAAGTAAGGGACCGCATGTATACAGTACTGCTGATGAGAAAAGATATTTAGCAGTTTATATTTATTGGGTTTAGTGACACTGGGTCCTGAGTTTAGTAACACTTTAAATCTAAGCAGTTAAAAGGAAGTGTCTGATTGGATGCTCTGGGTCACTGCATTTCATTCCCAGATAACAAGGATAACTTGCCACAAATCTGTGGCAGTGTTGAATTGGAAGTCTGCTAACAGCTGCACATTTTCTCTGGCAGAGCACTTGAAGTTGTAGACTAGTTGTACACTTGCAGAGCACTTGAAGAACAAGTTCTAGTTGATACTTTTCCAATTTGCAGCAAATTTGTGTGGCAAGTTTCTAGCAAGAACAAAGTTGCAGTGGTGAATCTACAGCAAGAGCTCTGCAAGTCTACAGCATGAAAATTCAGCCACAGTGACCCCTGTAGTGGGATGACTATTGCACAATATAACTGAACCAGAACTTGCAGCAGACTTGCAGAATGTTTGCAAAGAAAGTTGTTCTGTAGACATGCAATGTGGATTTGCTGCAATTGTGCAACAAACCTGTGAAGCCTGGCAAGTCTAGCAATAGCTTAGCAAGTAATTTTCAAACTTGCAGCAAAATTACTTGCTATCTGGGTTGTTGCTCTCTGTACTGCCTTACAGAATAATGCTAACCATACACAGCTAGATTTCTCATGTTTAGCATGAGGCTAAAAATTAAAGAATCTTTTATGCCAATCCTTGCATTCAAACAACTGCAGCAGCCACAGCTGACCGAATACCAAAACAGTGACTGCATCTAATTGGCTGCAGTCCGCTCAGTCGACAATTTTACACTGGCTCCTTTGATTTTTCAATTGAAGTTCGTCAAGATAGGTAGGGATGAGCTTCGAGTTCGAGTCGAAAGTAAGTTTGACTCGAACATCGGCCGTTCGATCGTTCGTCGAATTACGAACTTTATGGGCCGTTTGCACCAAATTCGAGTGGCGCGTCACAGCCCATAATTCACTGCGGCATCGCAGTGCATTGCTGGCTGATGATTGGCCAAGCATGCACTATGACCCGCATGCTTTGGCCAATTGCAGCACTGTAAGAACAGAGAGCCATAATTGGCCAAAGGCAGGGTGCCTTTGGCCAATTATGTCTCAGGGGGTTTAGTACACGCCCCACACTATATAAGGCCGCCTGCGTGTCGGCCTTGTGTAGTGTGTTCCGGGTGCTTAGAGAGAGAGAGAGAGACAGTGTCATTTCATTTGAGTTAGATAGAGCAGGCAGGGGAGTCAGTTAGCTGCAGTTACAGTGTATGCAGTATATATATATGCATCCCAGGTGTTTTATATATATTGTGAGGGGGTTAGCTCGGCAGCGGGTGTGTGTGACCCCCGGGATGGGCTCCCCACACAAAACAGGCCCAGCAAACGGAGGTTGTGGTTTTCAAAATCAAAAAAGGTGCGGTTTATTTTCTATTTACAGTGACAAAACACAGCAAAGCAAAAGAAACATAACCAAAATAAATCCTGGTCAAGTTGACCTCTGACTAAACATACAGGTTTCCTAACTAACAACTGGGATCAGCCTAGTGCTGTCCTAGTCCCTAAGTCCCTGGTTTTAAATGTCCAAGCAAATAGCCACACAGGCTTTTTCTCACCGCACAGGGGTTCACTCTCCCTAGACAGTCCACACAGGTCTGGTTCCAGGCATGAGCTAACATCTAATGAAGCTGGGAGTTCTTATAGAGGCCTAAATGAGCTGACAAGCTTCAGCTGGTCTCATCAACTCCCTGTCTGCACGACGCCCAGCCCTCTCCCTAGAGGTATGAGTCATCCATGAGCCCTCTAGCCTTATACAACTCTCCACCTAGTTGTATAAGTCGGCGTAAAGCCTGAATCTGGGCGAAATATATCTACCCCCCTGGATGCAACCAGGTGACTTTACCTTCCTGCTGTCACATACCCCCCCTCTTGTTTTAACCTCGGGGTTGGAACACCAGCAATCAGGCATTCATGTACTCGAGACAAAGCATCCACATTCCCCATTTGAACGCCAGGGCGATGCTTTACTGTGAAGTTGAATTCCTGGAGGGCCAGGAACCACCTATTCACTCTTCTATTTGTTTCCTTGTTTTGAGCCATCCACTTTAACGGAGCGTGATCCGTAACCATGTCAAAGTGCCTACCTAGCAGGTAGTACCGAAGGGAATCTAGAGCCCACTTCACCGCTAAACACTCCTTTTCAACGGTGGCGTAATTTACCTCATGGGACTTCAACTTCCTGCTGAGGTAAATGACTGGGTGCTCTTCCCCGTTCCAGACCTGGGACAATACTGCTCCTAACCCCACATCTGACGCATCACTTTGTACGACAAAGTCTTTAGAGAAGTCGGGTGAGTACAACACTGGCTGGCTACATAAGGCTTGTTTCAAGAATTGGAATGCTGCCTCAGCCTCGGGGGTCCATTTAATCATGACCGACCCTTTCCCCTTCGTCAGGTTGGTTAGGGGCACAGCCTTAGAAGCAAAGTGGGGAATGAATCGCCGATAATACCCAGCGATTCCCAGAAAGGCTCGTACCTGCTTCTTGCTGTTGGGACGTGGCCAACTCTGGATGGCCTCGACTTTGTTGAGTTGGGGTTTTATTACTCCCCTCCCAATGGTGTACCCAAGATATTTGGCCTCCTCCTGCCCAATGGTACACTTCTTGGGGTTAGCCGTAAACCCCGCTTCCCGAACAGAGTCCAGGACTGCTTGCACTTTTGGCAGATGTGAGGCCCAATCTGTGCTATGGACAATTACGTCATCCAGGTAAGCCGCAGCATACTTCCGATGGGGCCTCAGCATCTGGTCCATTTTCCGCTGGAATGTGGCCGGCGCATTCTGTAACCCGAACGGCATTCTTTTATATTGGAACGCCCCGTCTGGGGTTACAAATGCGGTTTTCTCTTTGGCCGACTTGGCCAGGGGGATTTGCCAATACCCTTTTGTGAGGTCAAGAGTCGTCATGTATCGGGCTGTTCCCAGCCGGTCGATCAACTCATCTATACGTGGCATGGGGTAGGTGTCAAATTTTGTAACTTTGTTCAACTGACGAAAATCGTTACAAAATCGCCAGCTCCCATCCGGTTTAGGCACCAACACGATGGGACTAGACCAATCACTTTGGGACTCCTCTATCACCCCTAAGTTCAGCATTTTCTGTACTTCCTCCCGTATTGCCTCCCGTCGAGCCTCTGGGATCCGATAGAGTTTTAACTTCACCCTTTCACCGGGCGGGGTAATGATGTCATGCTCTACCCCAGATGTTTGTCCCGGCAGCTCAGAGAATACCTCCTTGTTGCGAAGCACAAACTCCTTAACCTCCTGTTGTTGGGGTTGTGACAAGGTGGCTGCTATTCCAACCTCAGGAATCACGCAACCAGTTTGAGCTGGTGACCAAGTGTCTGCGACTAGGGACTCTCTATCCCTCCAGGCTTTCAACAGATTAACGTGATAGATCTGTTCGGGCTTTCGCCTTCCTGGTTGTCTGACCTTGTAATTCACTTCGCTCACTTTTTCCATTATCTCGTAGGGGCCTTGCCATTTGGCAAGGAATTTACTTTCAACCGTAGGGACAAGTACCAATATCCTATCCCCCGGGGAAAAGGTACGGGTCTTGGCTCCACGGTTGTACACTCTCTGCTGTGCCAACTGCGCTTGGGCCAAATGTTCCTTCACGATGGGCATTACCTGTGCAATTCGATCTTGCATCAGGGCGACATGCTCAATCACACTCCTGTGGGGAGAACTCTCACTTTCCCAAGTTTCCTTGGCAATATCCAACAGCCCTCTTGGGTGTCTCCCATACAGTAACTCAAAGGGGGAGAATCCCGTAGAGGATTGGGGCACCTCCCTAATAGCAAACATCAAATAAGGAAGTAAACAGTCCCAATCCTTTCCATCTCTATCCACCACTTTCTTCAACATTTGTTTTAGGGTTTTGTTGAATCTTTCAACCAGCCCATCGGTTTGGGGGTGATACACAGACGTACGCAATTGCGTCACTTTGAACAATTTACACAGCTCTTTCATAACCCGGGACATAAAGGGTGTACCTTGGTCCGTAAGCAGTTCTTTACAAATACCCACCCGGCTAAAAACAAGAGATAGCTCTTTGGCTATGGTTTTGGCCGAGGTATTTCGGAGAGGGATCGCTTCTGGATAACGGGTGGCATAGTCCATTATAACTAATATGTACTGGTGCCCCCTAGCGGACTTGATTATAGGACCTACCAAATCCATGGCGATCCTCTCAAACGGGACCTCAATGATGGGTAGAGGGACCAGCGGGCTACGGAAATGTGGCATCGGGGCCAACCTCTGACACACAGGGCAGGAGGAACAATAATTTTCTACGTCCTTCATCACCCCCGGCCAATAGAATCTCTGTAATACCCTCTCTCGGGTTTTCTCTGTCCCCAGATGACCTCCAAGAATGTGCCCATGGGCCAACTCCAACACCAACTTCCTGTAAGGTTTGGGCACCACAAGCTGCTCAACGGTTTCTTCTGCCCTTTTTGCCACCCGATACAGTAGGTCCTTCTCTACGCTGAAGTATGGGTAAGTGCAGGTATTATCTGGGTTCACTAACTCGCCATCTATTTTCACTACGTTTTCCCGTGCCTTTATTAGGGCGGGGTCTTTCAACTGTTCTGTGGCAAAGTTTTCCCTGTGAACCTCAAGATCAGAAAACTCCACAGACGGTAGGTTTTCGTCTGAGGAGGTGGGCTCCTCTCCAGTTTCTTGAGTCTCCCCTGCCAATACTGATAAGGGAAATTCCGGAGAGTCCTCACCACTCTCAGGGGAGTTCTGGCTATCACATTCCTGGTACATAGGGGCACCAGTGAGGGGCTCAGGATCATCCCACAGTTCCCAGAACTTCGGAAAATCCCTTCCCACAATGGCGTCATACGGTAACTGAGATACTAAGCCCACTGGATGAGAGAGGGTACCTTTGGGGGTCTCGAAACACACTGTAGTCACTGGATACTCTCGGGTGTCCCCATGCACACAAATAACAGCTACCTTGCTATTCCCAGAGACCTCTGTTTTAACTAACTCAGCCTTTATCAGGGTCACAAGGCTACCTGAATCCAGCAATACCACAACATTTCTACCATTAACACACATTTTGCATAAATGTTTCTCAGTTCCTCGAATGGCAGTGCATGCGACTGTCGCACACAGCGACTGACGTCTGTCCGTCAGAAAGTCACATTGCATGGGTTCCTCCACAACCGGGCAATTGGCTGCAATATGTCCCGCTTGCCGGCAGCGGTAGCAAACGATCCTTCTTGCCGCCTCTTGAGCCGCTGATTTCCCAGGCTGTTCTCGCCAAACTTGGGGTAGAGCTCCCACCCTCTCACTCTCTCCACCCTTACCCCTTGGAATCCTCTTATCCGCCCCTGGGGATGGTCTGGTCTTAGGGTGGAAAGTCCGAGTGTCTCTGGAAGAGGCCGTCAGGTTCTCTGTAGCCAAGTATTTCTCCACACGATCCACAAGACCATCGGCCGTCTCTGGGTCTCCATGGCTTACCCACTTTTGGATGGCAGTAGGAAGAGCTCTCAAAAACCGATCCATTACAACACGTTCCACAATCTTTGGTGCGGACAAAGTCTCTGGCTGTAGCCACTTTCTGCTCAGGTGAATGAGATCATACATTTGAGACCTGGGGGGTTTTCCAAGCTGGAAAGTCCAGTTATGCACACGCTGAGCCCGGACAGCCTGGGTGACACCCAGCCTTGCCAATATTTCAGCTTTTAGCATCACATAGTCTTTTGCTTGGTCAGGCTCTAGGTCATAGTAAGCCTTCTGCGATTCACCAGTTAACAGAGGAGCCACCAGTCCAGCCCACTGCTCCTCAGGCCACTTTTCTCTTTCAGCGCGAAAAAGAAGGGGGCTGTGTGTGAACACAGGTGGGACTTTGAGTGAGACACATGGCTAATGTCTCCATCCCGGGTACAATGTAGAAAAAAAGGGGGGAATATGGGACTTTGAATGAGGTTCTGGACAAGGTGAGGGTACATAAAGGAAACACATGTTTAATAACATGAGGAGTAAAATGTATTACAATGTGGAAATAATGGGATTGCACATGAAATTACACACATATCGTAGACAAAGAGGACATATTCTTGCATTGACTTAGAAACTCATGGCAATATGACAGTGCATATGATTCATGGACATAAAGTTTACAAACTAACATCAACTAAAATTTCATAACAGTATGATAGATAGATGTGCAAAACCCATGAGTGCACATATGTAAACATTGGTTCCTTCAAACGGCATAGTACAGTGGAGTGACAAGATGTAACAATTGTGTAGGCATGATGGTGGTAAAATTGTAGATGGGTCAAAAAGCTGGTATGGAGGTGTGTTGGTATCCTTTTTAGCCCGACGCGTTTCGTATTTAACTCATCAGGGGCGGATACTTCCAACAAGCAATCTAAAAAGAATGTATATAAAAATGGATTTAGCCTATATTGACATAAAACATAAACAGGAAAGGCCAATTGTGCCAATCCTGAGGAACTTACATGCAAAGGATGGATCATGGGGATGAGTGGAACGATGGACCAGGGCCAACCGGAAGGTGTCCTTCCCGGAAGCTGAGGCAATGGGAATCCGTGCAGGGAAGGTGTAAGGATGGGGGTACCAAGTGGTACAGATGGACATACTGAGTTGTGCACCACAGTGATGGTAAACTTGTGGGAAACGCCAAAGAAGTCTATATGGGGTGAAATAAAGTATGTAATATATTGAGCTCACACTAGACAAAGTCCAATGGCGTGGTAGAGTCAGGTCAAAATTACCTCAGTATTGTGCAATGGGATAAGGAGAGTCCAAATGCAATGGCGTATTCAGCATAAAGCGGTGGAGACTGTGTGCACATAACGATATTTATACAAAAACCCCCATCATGCAAAGCCATGCATGGGTTCCCGCCAACGTCACGCAGGCTAGTCACATGCGGGGAGGGGCCTCAAATCGGGACGATACCAACCGCTCGATGGAGGCTGACCTCTGTGGATAGTGACTGCAGAGTTGGTGAGGATACGTCCAACGTCGCGGCGCCAGTATTGACGTCACGCGCGGGACGCAGTGCGTGGCGTCGATGTGTTGAGGGCCCCGCCCAGCACCCCGAGCTCCGCCTGGTGAGGGCGGAGGAAGGGGGTGGAGGGACGGCGTACAGAACACATCACAGCTTCCGGGCAATGGACAAATAGGGAGGCCTGTAGTGCCAAAGGCTAACAGTCCCCATGGAATGCAGAAAACAAAAACAAACAAATGCCGTATCACTCAGGCATGGAGACCATGTCTAGAGTGAGGGGGGACCCCAAAAAAAGGGGGGTACATGACCGTAGAGGGGAACCCAGACCACCCACAGAGGCGGCAGGGGATCACTGCTGACTCAGTCCAAAACCTCCATCCCGTTTCAATGCGAAAAAGAAGGGGGCTGTGTGTGAACACAGGTGGGACTTTGAGTGAGACACATGGCTAATGTCTCCATCCCGGGTACAATGTAGAAAAAAAGGGGGGAATATGGGACTTTGAATGAGGTTCTGGACAAGGTGAGGGTACATAAAGGAAACACATGTTTAATAACATGAGGAGTAAAATGTATTACAATGTGGAAATAATGGGATTGCACATGAAATTACACACATATCGTAGACAAAGAGGACATATTCTTGCATTGACTTAGAAACTCATGGCAATATGACAGTGCATATGATTCATGTACATAAAGTTTACAAACTAACATCAACTAAAATTTCATAACAGTATGATAGATAGATGTGCAAAACCCATGAGTGCACATATGTAAACATTGGTTCCTTCAAACGGCATAGTACAGTGGAGTGACAAGATGTAACAATTGTGTAGGCATGATGGTGGTAAAATTGTAGATGGGTCAAAAAGCTGGTATGGAGGTGTGTTGGTATCCTTTTTAGCCCGACGCGTTTCGTATTTAACTCATCAGGGGCGGATACTTCCAACAAGCAATCTAAAAAGAATGTATATAAAAATGGATTTAGCCTATATTGACATAAAACATAAACAGGAAAGGCCAATTGTGCCAATCCTGAGGAACTTACATGCAAAGGATGGATCATGGGGATGAGTGGAACGATGGACCAGGGCCAACCGAAAGGTGTCCTTCCCGGAAGCTGAGGCAATGGGAATCCGTGCAGGCAAGGTGTAAGGATGGGGGTACCAAGTGGTACAGATGGACATACTGAGTTGTGCACCACAGTGATGGTAAACTTGTGGGAAACGCCAAAGAAGTCTATATGGGGTGAAATAAAGTATGTAATATATTGAGCTCACACTAGACAAAGTCCAATGGCGTGGTAGAGTCAGGTCAAAATTACCTCAGTATTGTGCAATGGGATAAGGAGAGTCCAAATGCAATGGCGTATTCAGCATAAAGCGGTGGAGACTGTGTGCACATAACGATATTTATACAAAAACCCCCATCATGCAAAGCCATGCATGGGTTCCCGCCAACGTCACGCAGGCTAGTCACATGCGGGGAGGGGCCTCAAATCGGGACGATACCAACCGCTCGATGGAGGCTGACCTCTGTGGATAGTGACTGCAGAGTTGGTGAGGATACGTCCAACGTCGCGGCGCCAGTATTGACGTCACGCGCGGGACGCAGTGCGTGGCGTCGATGTGTTGAGGGCCCCGCCCAGCACCCCGAGCTCCGCCTGGTGAGGGCGGAGGAAGGGGGTGGAGGGACGGCGTACAGAACACATCACAGCTTCCGGGCAATGGACAAATAGGGAGGCCTGTAGTGCCAAAGGCTAACAGTCCCCATGGAATGCAGAAAACAAAAACAAACAAATGCCGTATCACTCAGGCATGGAGACCATGTCTAGAGTGAGGGGGGACCCCAAAAAAAGGGGGGTACATGACCGTAGAGGGGAACCCAGACCACCCACAGAGGCGGCAGGGGATCACTGCTGACTCAGTCCAAAACCTCCATCCCGTTTCAATGCGAAAAAGAAGGGGGCTGTGTGTGAACACAGGTGGGACTTTGAGTGAGACACATGGCTAATGTCTCCATCCCGGGTACAATGTAGAAAAAAAGGGGGGAATATGGGACTTTGAATGAGGTTCTGGACAAGGTGAGGGTACATAAAGGAAACACATGTTTAATAACATGAGGAGTAAAATGTATTACAATGTGGAAATAATGGGATTGCACATGAAATTACACACATATCGTAGACAAAGAGGACATATTCTTGCATTGACTTAGAAACTCATGGCAATATGACAGTGCATATGATTCATGGACATAAAGTTTACAAACTAACATCAACTAAAATTTCAGCAGTCCTTTCAAATGTGGTCAAAAATACCTCTGGATCATCCTCTCCAGTCATTTTTGTCAATAAACGACTCACCCCAAAGGACGCGGTATTAGTGGGACGGCTTTCCTCACTGGTCTGCGGACGTTGCTGCATTACTGCTTCCATTTGTTGTAGTCTCTGCTCTTGCTTCTGTAACAGGTCTATGAAGCGGGCCTCAGATTGCTGCTGGGCTTGTTGATGAGCTTGCTGCTGGGCTGCAAGGCTCCTTTGCAAACCTGCATTTGTCTGCTGTTGATTGGCATTTGCTAGAGCCAGCTGTTTCAGTATCTCCTCCATGCTGGCTTAAAAAAACTGCCACTGGTTCTCCACCAACTGTGAGGGGGTTAGCTCGGCAGCGGGTGTGTGTGACCCCCGGGATGGGCTCCCCACACAAAACAGGCCCAGCAAACGGAGGTTGTGGTTTTCAAAATCAAAAAAGGTGCGGTTTATTTTCTATTTACAGTGACAAAACACAGCAAAGCAAAAGAAACATAACCAAAATAAATCCTGGTCAAGTTGACCTCTGACTAAACATACAGGTTTCCTAACTAACAACTGGGATCAGCCTAGTGCTGTCCTAGTCCCTAAGTCCCTGGTTTTAAATGTCCAAGCAAATAGCCACACAGGCTTTTTCTCACCGCACAGGGGTTCACTCTCCCTAGACAGTCCACACAGGTCTGGTTCCAGGCATGAGCTAACATCTAATGAAGCTGGGAGTTCTTATAGAGGCCTAAATGAGCTGACAAGCTTCAGCTGGTCTCATCAACTCCCTGTCTGCACGACGCCCAGCCCTCTCCCTAGAGGTATGAGTCATCCATGAGCCCACTAGCCTTATACAACTCTCCACCTAGTTGTATAAGTCGGCGTAAAGCCTGAATCTGGGCGAAATATATCTACCCCCCTGGATGCAACCAGGTGACTTTACCTTCCTGCTGTCACAATATATACATATATATATATATATATATATATATATATTGTGAGGGGGTTAGCTCGGCAGCGGGTGTGTGTGACCCCCGAGATGGGCTCCCCACACAAAAACAGGCCCAGCAAACGGAGGTTGTGGTTTTCAAAATCAAAAAGGTGCGGTTTATTTTCTATTTACAGTGACAAAACACAGCAAAGCAAAAGAAACATAAACAAAATAAATCCTGGTCAACTTGACCTCTGACTAAACATACAGGTTTCCTAACTAACAACTGGGATCAGCCTAGTGCTGTCCTAGTCCCTAAGTCCCTGGTTTTAAATGTCCAAGCAAATAGCCACACAGGCTTTGTCTCACCGCACAGGGGTTCACTCTCCCTAGACAGTCCACACAGGTCTGGGTCCAGGCATGAGCTAACATCTAATGAAGCTGGGAGTTCTTATAGAGGCCTAAATGAGCTGACAAGCTTCAGCTGGTCTCATCAACTCCCTGTCTGCACGACGCCCCACACTCTCCCTAGAGGTATGAGTCATCCATGAGCCCACTAGACTCAGCTGGGCTTATACAACTCTCCACCTAGTTGTATAAGTCGGCGTAAAGCCTGAATCTGGGCGAAATATATCTACCCCCCTGGATGCAACCAGGTGACTTTACCTTCCTGCTGTCACATACCCCCCCCTCTTGTTTTAACCTCGGGGTTGGAACACCAGCAATCAGGCATTCATGTACTCGAGACAAAGCATCCACATTCCCCATTTGAACGCCAGGGCGATGCTTTACTGTGAAGTTGAATTCCTGGAGGGCCAGGAACCACCTATTCACTCTTCTATTTGTTTCCTTGTTTTGAGCCATCCACTTTAACGGAGCGTGATCCGTAACCATGTCAAAGTGCCTACCTAGCAGGTAGTACCGAAGGGAATCTAGAGCCCACTTCACCGCTAAACACTCCTTTTCAACGGTGGCGTAATTTACCTCATGGGACTTCAACTTCCTGCTGAGGTAAATGACTGGGTGCTCTTCCCCGTTCCAGACCTGGGACAATACTGCTCCTAACCCCACATCTGACGCATCACTTTGTACGACAAAGTCTTTAGAGAAGTCGGGTGAGTACAACACTGGCTGGCTACATAAGGCTTGTTTCAAGAATTGGAATGCTGCCTCAGCCTCGGGGGTCCATTTAATCATGACCGACCCTTTCCCCTTCGTCAGGTTGGTTAGGGGCACAGCCTTAGAAGCAAAGTGGGGAATGAATCGCCGATAATACCCAGCGATTCCCAGAAAGGCTCGTACCTGCTTCTTGCTGTTGGGACGTGGCCAACTCTGGATGGCCTCGACTTTGTTGAGTTGGGGTTTTATTACTCCCCTCCCAATGGTGTACCCAAGATATTTGGCCTCCTCCTGCCCAATGGTACACTTCTTGGGGTTAGCCGTAAACCCCGCTTCCCGAACAGAGTCCAGGACTGCTTGCACTTTTGGCAGATGTGAGGCCCAATCTGTGCTATGGACAATTATGTCATCCAGGTAAGCCGCAGCATACTTCCGATGGGGCCTCAGCATCTGGTCCATTTTCCGCTGGAATGTGGCCGGCGCATTCTGTAACCCGAACGGCATTCTTTTATATTGGAACGCCCCGTCTGGGGTTACAAATGCGGTTTTCTCTTTGGCCGACTTGGCCAGGGGGATTTGCCAATACCCTTTTGTGAGGTCAAGAGTCGTCATGTATCGGGCTGTTCCCAGCCGGTCGATCAACTCATCTATACGTGGCATGGGGTAGGTGTCAAATTTTGTAACTTTGTTCAACTGACGAAAATCGTTACAAAATCGCCAGCTCCCATCCGGTTTAGGCACCAACACAATGGGACTAGACCAATCACTTTGGGACTCCTCTATCACCCCTAAGTTCAGCATTTTCTGTACTTCCTCCCGTATTGCCTCCCGTCGGGCCTCTGGGATCCGATAGGGTTTTAACTTCACCCTTTCACCGGGCGGGGTAATGATGTCATGCTCTACCCCAGATGTTTGTCCCTGCAGCTCAGAGAATACCTCCTTGTTGCGAAGCACAAACTCCTTAACCTCCTGTTGTTGGGGTTGTGACAAGGTGGCTGCTATTCCAACCTCAGGAATCATGCAACCAGTTTGAGCTGGTGACCAAGTGTCTGCGACTAGGGACTCTCTATCCCTCCAGGCTTTCAACAGATTAACGTGATAGATCTGTTCGGGCTTTCGCCTTCCTGGTTGTCTGACCTTGTAATTCACTTCGCTCACTTTTTCCATTATCTCGTAGGGGCCTTGCCATTTGGCAAGGAATTTACTTTCAACCGTAGGGACAAGTACCAGTATCCTATCCCCCGGGGAAAAGGTACGGGTCTTGGCTCCACGGTTGTACACTCTCTGCTGTGCTAACTGCGCTTGGGCCAAATGTTCCTTCACGATGGGCATTACCTGTGCAATTCGGTCTTGCATCAGGGCGACATGCTCAATCACACTCCTGTGGGGAGAACTCTCACTTTCCCAAGTTTCCTTGGCAATATCCAACAGCCCTCTTGGGTGTCTCCCATACAGTAACTCAAAGGGGGAGAATCCCGTAGAGGATTGGGGCACCTCCCTAATAGCAAACATCAGATAAGGAAGTAGACAGTCCCAATCCTTTCCATCTCTATCCACCACTTTCTTCAACATTTGTTTTAGGGTTTTGTTGAATCTTTCAACCAGCCCATCGGTTTGGGGGTGATACACAGATGTACGTAATTGCGTCACTTTGAACAATTTACACAGCTCCTTCATAACCCGGGACATAAAGGGTGTACCTTGGTCCGTAAGCAGTTCTTTACAAATACCCACCCGGCTAAACACAAGAGATAGCTCTTTGGCTATGGTTTTGGCCAAGGTATTTCGGAGAGGGATCGCTTCTGGATAACGGGTGGCATAGTCCATTATAACTAATATGTACTGGTGCCCCCTAGCGGACTTGATTATAGGACCTACCAAATCCATGGCGATCCTCTCAAACGGGACCTCAATGATGGGTAGAGGGACCAGCGGGCTACGGAAATGTGGCATCGGGGCCGACCTCTGACACACAGGGCAGGAGGAACAATAATTTTCTATGTCCTTCATCACCCCCGGCCAATAGAATCTCTGTAATACCCTCTCTCGGGTTTTCTCCGTCCCCAGATGACCTCCAAGAATGTGCCCATGGGCCAACTCCAACACCAACTTCCTGTAAGGTTTGGGCACCACAAGCTGCTCAACGGTTTCTTCTGCCCTTTTTGCCACCCGATACAGTAGGTCCTTCTCTACGCTGAAGTATGGGTAAGTGCAGGTATTATCTGGGTTCACTAACTCGCCATCTATTTTCACTACGTTTTCCCGTGCCTTTATTAGGGCGGGGTCTTTCAACTGTTCTGTGGCAAAGTTTTCCCTGTGAACCTCAAGATCAGAAAACTCCACAGACGGTAGGTTTTCGTCTGAGGAGGTGGGCTCCTCTCCAGTTTCTTGAGTCTCCCCTGCCAATACTGATAAGGGAAATTCCGGAGAGTCCTCACCACTCTCAGGGGAGTTCTGGCTATCACATTCCTGGTACATAGGGGCACCAGTGGGGGGCTCAGGATCATCCCACAGTTCCCAGAACTTCGGAAAATCCCTTCCCACAATGGCGTCATGCGGTAACTGAGATACTAAGCCCACTGGATGAGAGAGGGTACCTTTGGGGGTCTCGAAACACACTGTAGTCACTGGATACTCTCGGGTGTCCCCATGCACACAAATAACAGCTACCTTGCTATTCCCAGAGACCTCTGTTTTAACTAACTCAGCCTTTATCAGGGTCACAAGGCTACCTGAATCCAGCAATACCACAACATTTCTACCATTAACACACATTTTGCATAAATGTTTCTCAGTTCCTCGAATGGCAGTGCATGCGACTGTCGCACACAGCGACTGACGTCTGCCCGTCAGAAAGTCACACTGCATGGGTTCCTCCACAACCGGGCAATTGGCTGCAATATGTCCCGCTTGCCGGCAGCGGTAGCAAACGATCCTTCTTGCGGCCTCTTGAGCCGCTGATTTCCCAGGCTGTTCTCGCCAAACTTGGGGTAGAGCTCCCACCCTCTCACTCTCTCCACCCTCACCCCTTGGAATCCTCTTATCCGCCCCTGGGGATGGTCTGGTCTTAGGGTGGAAAGTCCGAGTGTCTCTGGAAGAGGCCGTCAGGTTCTCTGTAGCCAAGTATTTCTCCACACGATCCACAAGACCATCGGCCGTCTCTGGGTCTCCATGGCTTACCCACTTTTGGATGGCAGTAGGAAGAGCTCTCAAAAACCGATCCATTACAACACGTTCCACAATCTTTGGTGCGGACAAAGTCTCTGGCTGTAGCCACTTTCTGCTCAGGTGAATGAGATCATACATTTGAGACCTGGGGGGTTTTCCAAGCTGGAAAGTCCAGTTATGCACACGCTGAGCCCGGACAGCCTGGGTGACACCCAGCCTTGCCAATATTTCAGCTTTTAGCATCACATAGTCTTTTGCTTGGTTAGGCTCTAGGTCATAGTAAGCTTTCTGCGATTCACCAGTTAACAGAGGAGCCACCAGTCCAGCCCACTGCTCCTCAGGCCACTTTTCTCTTTCAGCGGTCCTTTCAAATGTGGTCAAAAATACCTCTGGATCATCCTCTCCAGTCATTTTTGTCAATAAACGACTCACCCCAAAGGACGCGGTATTAGTGGGACGGCTTTCATCACTGGTCTGCGGACGTTGCTGCATTACTGCTTCCATCTGTTGTTGTAGTCTCTGCTCTTGCTTCTGCAACAGGTCTATGAAGCGGGCCTCAGATTGCTGCTGGGCTTGTTGCTGAGCCTCCAGACTCTGTTGCAAAGTTGCGTTTGTCTGCTGCTGGGCTGCAAGGCTCTGTTGATGAGCTTGCTGCTGGGCTGCGAAGTTCTGTTGTTGAGCTGCAAGGCTCTGTTGATGAGCTGCAAGGCTCTTTTGCAAACCTGCATTTGTCTGCTGTTGATTGGCATTTGCTAGAGCCAGCTGCTTCAGTATCTCCTCCATGCTGGCTTAAAAAAAAACTGCCCGCATTCTCCACCAACTGTGAGGGGGTTAGCTCGGCAGCGGGTGTGTGTGACCCCCGAGATGGGCTCCCCACACAAAAACAGGCCCAGCAAACGGAGGTTGTGGTTTTCAAAATCAAAAAGGTGCGGTTTATTTTCTATTTACAGTGACAAAACACAGCAAAGCAAAAGAAACATAAACAAAATAAATCCTGGTCAACTTGACCTCTGACTAAACATACAGGTTTCCTAACTAACAACTGGGATCAGCCTAGTGCTGTCCTAGTCCCTAAGTCCCTGGTTTTAAATGTCCAAGCAAATAGCCACACAGGCTTTGTCTCACCGCACAGGGGTTCACTCTCCCTAGACAGTCCACACAGGTCTGGGTCCAGGCATGAGCTAACATCTAATGAAGCTGGGAGTTCTTATAGAGGCCTAAATGAGCTGACAAGCTTCAGCTGGTCTCATCAACTCCCTGTCTGCACGACGCCCCACACTCTCCCTAGAGGTATGAGTCATCCATGAGCCCACTAGACTCAGCTGGGCTTATACAACTCTCCACCTAGTTGTATAAGTCGGCGTAAAGCCTGAATCTGGGCGAAATATATCTACCCCCCTGGATGCAACCAGGTGACTTTACCTTCCTGCTGTCACAATATATATATATATATATATATATATATATATATATATAAGTGTAGTGGGTACTTACTTTCCCGGGTGCATTTTTTGAATTTAGCTGTGACCTCAGTGCTATGTTCCTTGTGGTTCACTAGGTGACACTGTCACCATGGCCGGGGGGGATGAATATCACTGTGTGCCGAGGTCCTTTTTGTCCTCTCTCGGCGGCGGTATGGTGGGGCGGGGAACCCGCCGGGCTCGCTGAGAGAGGAGATAAAGGGGCCGGCCATCTTGGTCACGGGGTCTTCGTCCCAAGCACCTTCAGCTTGCGGACGTGGGTTTGTGCCCGTCCTCTAGGAGGCCTCGGCCTAGAGGACCACCGGAGATCGTGTTCCACCCCAGGCACCTTCAGCCCTGGGATGAGGTACTTGCAAAAAGGTCCGGAGCTCAGTGCCCAACACTGAGTTCCGCGAGGGAAGGGTCCTAAGGCACTTCGGGATGGAGGCCTGAATCTGAGTAAGACGCAATGGACCGGGGAGAGCTCCTCACTCGAAGACCCGGTGCAGCAGACTGCCGGTGACGGGTGAGCAGGGATGAGCCGAACACCCCCCTGTTCGGTTCGCACCAGAACCTGCGAACAGACAAAATGTTTGTGTAAACTTTAGAACCCTATTAAATACAATGGACTTGAACGTTCGAAATCTAAAGTGTTAATTATAAAGGCTTATATGCAAGTTATTGTCCTAAAAAGTGTTTGGGGACCCGGGTCCTGCCCCAGGGGACATGTATCAATGCAAAAAGAAGTTTTAAAAACGGCTGTTTTTTCGGGAGCAGTGATTTTAATAATGCTTAAAATGAAAAAATAAAAGTGAAATATTCCTTTAAATTTCGTACCTGGGGGTGTGTATGATATGCATGTAAAGTGGCGCATGTTTCCCGTGCTTAGAACTGTCCCTGCAAAAAAGTCATTTTTGAAAGAAAAAAATGCATTTAAAACTGACTCGCGGCTATTAATGAATTGTCGGCTCCTGCAATACATTCAAAAGTCATTGATAAAATAAAAAAAAAAAGCGTGGGGGTTCCCCAGAATTCAATTACCAGGCCCTTCAGGTCTGGAATGGATATTAAGGGGAACCCTGCCGCAAATTTTAAAAAAAATTGACATGGGGTTCCCCCAAATATCCATTCCAGGCCCTTCAGATCTGGCATGGATTTTAAGGGGAACTCCACCCCAAATGTAAAAAAAAATGGCGTGGAGTCCCCCTAAAAATCCATACCAGACCCCTTATCCGAGCACGCAACCTGGCCGGCCGCAGGGGAAAAGGGGGGACGAGAGAGCGCCCCCCCTCCCTCCTGAACCGTACCAGGCCACATGCCCTCAACATGGGGAGGATGTCCCCATGTTGATGGGGACAAGGGCCTCATCCCCACAACCCTTGCCTGGTGGTTGTGGGGGTCTGCGGGCGGGGGGCTTATCGGAATCTGGAAGACCCCTTTAACAAAGGGGACCCCCAGATCCCGGCCCCCCCCCATGTGAATTGGTAAAGGGTACATTGTACCCCTACCATTTCACAAAGAAAGCGTAAAAAAATGTTTAAAAAAACACACAAACACCTTGAAAAAGTCCTTTATTTAAAAAAAAACATTCCAGCGGTGAAATCCAGTGTCCCGCGGCGATCCCGATGTCCAGCGCTGTCCTTCATTGGTTGTGCCTGAGCGGACCTGATGGGGAACTCCCTCTCAGTATTTTAAATGTATAGACCCGCCCCTTCTAAAGTTCCCCATCAGGTCCGCTCAGCGGACCAGATGCGGAACATGAGAAGGGGCGTGTCTATACATGTATTGCCAAAGTGAGAGCAGTTCCCCATCAGGTCCGCCCCCTCGGTATGTCGGACCCGCCTACGTCATTGGCTTGAGCGGGGAACTTCCTTCACTATGTAAATTTAAATTACACAGTGAAGGAAGTTCCCCGCTCAAGCCAATGACGTAGGCGGGTCCGACATACCGAGGGGGCGGACCTGATGGGGAACTGCTCTCACTTTGGTAATACATGTATAGACCCGCCCCTTCTCATGTTCCCCATCAGGTCCGCTCAGGCACAACCAATGAAGGACAGCGCTGGACATCGGGATCGCCGCGGGACACTGGATTTCACCGCTGGAATGTTGTTGTGGGGTTGTGGGGATGAGGCCCTTGTCCCCATCAACATGGGGACATCCTCCCCATGTTGAGGGCATGTGGCTTGGTACGGTTCAGGAGGGAGGGGGGCCGCTCTCTCGTCCCCCCCTTTTCCCCTGCGGCCGGCCAGGTTGCGTGCTCGGATAAGGGATCTGGTATGGATTTTTAGGGGGACTCCACGCCATTTTTTTTTAAAATTTGGGGTGGAGTTCCCCTTAAAATCCATGCCAGATCTGAAGGGCCTGGAATGTATATTTGGGGGAACCCCACGTCAATTTTTTTTAAAATTTGCGGCGGGGTTCCCCTTAATATCCATTCCAGACCTGAAGGGCCTGGTAATTGAATTCTGGGGAACCCCACACTTTTTTTTCTTTTTTTATCAATGACTTTTGTATGTATTGCCGGGAGCCGACAATTCATTAATAGCTGCGAGTCAGTTTTAAATGCATTTTTTTCTTTCAAAAATGACATTTTTTGCAGGGACAGTTCTAAGCACGGGAAACATGCGCCACTTTACATGCATATCATACACACCCCCCAGGTATGAAATTTAAAGGAATATTTCACTTTTATTTTTTCATTTTAAGCATAATTAAAATCACTGCTCCCGAAAAAATGGCCGTTTTTAAAACTTATTTTTGCATTGATACATGTCCCCTGGGGCAGGACCCAGGTCCCCAAACACTTTTTAGGACAATAACTTGCATATAAGCCTTTATAATTAGCACTTTAGATTTCTCCCATAGATTTTTCGAATTTGCCGCGAACACCCCAATTTGTTCGCTGTTCGGCGAACGGGCGAACAGGCAATGTTCGAGTCGAACATGAGTTCGACTCGAACTCGAAGCTCATCCCTACGGGTGAGTCTCTTGTCGGAGACCGTCCAGAAGTATCCCCTTTACCTTGTGCGGAGACCATATCCCACTCTCCAGGAGGAGGGTGGAGGAGCGAATTTGTGTCTGGGCCTATTCACACTCACACCTCCTTTTCTGTTCTATCTATCAAGGGAGTCCCTGTACGGTGTGTTCTGATAAAGGAGTGTTGGACTTTAATGGTGTGAGGCTCAATTCCTGGCGGACGAAGTTCATGGTGACTCTTGGAGGGAGGATCCGGGTGCACAACACGGACCCAAAGGTAAATGAGACATTGCTGATACCACCGGTATTCTACACGTGGTGGAGGCTAGGCATAGCCCACCCGCTCTCTCTCTCTCCACCCTACCAGATACCCCTAGACAAGAGACAGTGCGAGCCGCACGGAGAGAGAAGAGGGGCAGGCGCTACACGTGGGGGCTCGTCCGGGATTGTGTTGTGCATCACAGTATGGAACAAGTCTGCTGGATGAGTTAACTGAATAGGCCAAAGTGCAGCCCTGCTCGAAGTCGTGGAATTGACCCTAGACAAGGGAAAGGCCCGCGCAGGAAGAGCGGTGAACGGGGGAGGCCCAGCCGTGTGAGGTACTACACGTGGGGGCTTCTAATTGCACTGCGCCAACAGACACAACCCCCGCTGCTTAGTTCGTGGGCGTGGCTCAACCAAAGAAAGTGAAGAAAGCCCGTGAACTGGAGCAAAGGGGAGGAGTCCAATACGTGAGAGGGCTACACGTGGGACATTGGCGCGAAAACTCTGCAGTGTGCGATGGACCAGCAACAAGTCACCATGTTTGGACATACCTCATGGATTCCAGTTCACCCTGCTACTACCACGATGACTGCTGCTGCTCCGATAACGGATACCGGGATCTGGCTGAAGCCAAGGGGTCAATTCGCCCTGTACTCGTGCATGGACGTAGAGGCCCTGGGTGTAATTTGTCCCGGGTGCTCGGGACTGGTGTGCCACCTGAAGCCCTTCGGACAATGTGAGGCCTGTGGGGAGTTCCTGTTCGAGGTGGATCCGGCAGTAGACAGGCCGAGAACCATCTACCCAGGCCGGGCTTTAGGTAACACTGCTCACAGAGCAGGAATTACTGCTGTAAAAGCCATCCCAGCGCACACTGCAGCGACCGCGGAGGAGGTCGTTAAAAATCAACGGGAGAAATCCGAGGATGCTGACTCGGTCACCACTGTCTCACAGCGTCCGCCACCGAAGAAGAGAACCAGCGGTGGTGGCGGACCCTCTCGCCAGCTTACGCCAGGCATAGACGGATCCGTTGACGAGTGTTCCGGACGTCCCGCTTCAAGTAAAGGCCGAGGTAAGCCGGGCAAAGAGACTTGGTGTATGGGCGGAGATGCCGGGAAGGCATGGCCCAGTATGTCCGCGAGAGGTGTTAGCTCTGTCTCTACAACGGGCTACATACCCGCGGAGGAGTGTGATACTTCGGATCTGGAGTCGCTCTCTGATGTGGGAGATGACACAGCCATTGACGAACTGTTTGCAGAAAAGGGCTGGGACAAAGTGCCGCTAGCTTCGTTCCGAAGGCCTCGAGATTCACCCATGTCCACGGGGGAGAGTACACCCCGGGTGGAGGCTCCAGCGCCTGAACAAGGGTCCTGTCCCCACCACACATCTGCATCTCCGGTGCCACCTGCATCAGGTACTGGGGAACAGAAGTTGATACTATGGGCACCTATGCCCCAACCAGAAGTGGTCAAGGCCCCTCGCCACCCGGACTCTATAGTTTTGCCCGGCGAAGGGGATAGAGCCACAATGCCTCCGCTGTCAAGGCTTCAGAGACTCTTCTGACAGAAAGTCGCTGCTGACTGCGGGTGGGAATATCCGTACCTCTCCAAGGAGATGCTCTACGAGGTGGAGGTGTGCCGAGAGCGCTGGTATAATGACTTTGTGTGGACCCACCTTAAGGTCCCACATGCCCGCAGGTATTTGACATGCTCTCCCAAGACATCTCAGCGGTTCAAAGACTGTAAGGCAGAGTGGATGTTGGGAAGACACATCCATGCAGATAAAGTGTTGATCCGACGCAAAGAAGGGGAAGATGTGGAGTACCATTTGGAGACCATGGACCGGCATTTGAAGCCTCTTGTCCTGCCGCATCCCCGCTTCTACCTCTGAGGAGAAAGAGACTCCATTTGTTTGCTTTGTTTCAAAAGAACCTTGCACCCCCTGAACTTTGCTGTTTGACTTTCTTGTTGGTGCTATCATCAGTGTTGCCCCGCAAGAGGGGTGTTTGTGTCATTCCAAGGAAGAACTGTTCCAGTTGTTGTTCTTTCCTCTCCGGTGAGAAGTTGTAGACTTTGGGGTAGATAGGGCCCGGAATCAAGCAGCAAGAAAAGAAAAGATGGTTCAACGGGTGCAGTTACCGCGAGGCTGTCACCAGGTGGCAGTCTTGTGCAACGTTACACATTGTACACACTCACACTGGAGGAAAAGATATTTCTCTTCGGAGGAGTTTCTTTTTCTCTCACACACACATGTGTCAGGGTTTTATTGTTTCTTTCTCTTCCCTCTGCAGGAGAGCATCCAGTCAAGATTATGGAACCTGGGGTGGTTCTTAGTTAGGATGGGAGGGAAAAGTATAATGTTGGAATGTGATTTTATGTTTTAAATGTTGTCTTTCACTCCACTTTTGTTGCAGGGGCTCAGACACAAACTTCGCTGTTAGGATAGCTTCCTGAAAATTTTTTGGTTTTTTTAAATTGTTAGTTGGTTTCTGGATTGGATTGTGTCAGCCGTTGAGGGCGTGATTCACTCCAGACACTGGGGACCAGTGTCAAAAGACAGGGGGGAGAGTGTAGCGGGTACTTACTTTCCCGGGTGCATTTTTTGAATTTAGCTGTGACCTCAGTGCTATGTTCCTTGCGGTTCACTAGGTGACACTGTCACCATGGCCGGGGGGGATGAATATCACTGTGTGCCGAGGTCCTTTTTGTCCTCTCTCGGCGGCGGTATGGTGGGGCGGGGAACCCGCCGGGCTTGCTGAGAGAGGAGATAAAGGGGCCGGCCATCTTGGTCATGGGGTCTTCGTCCCAAGCACCTTCAGCTTGCGGACGTGGGTTCGTGCCCGTCCTCTAGGAGGCCTCGGCCTAGAGGACCACCGGAGATCGTGTTCCACCCCAGGCACCTTCAGCCCTGGGATGAGGTACTTGCAAAAAGGTCCGGAGCTCAGTGCCCAACACTGAGTTCCGCGAGGGAAGGGTCCTAAGGCACTTCGGGATGGAGGCCTGAATCTGAGTAAGATGCAATGGACCGGGGAGAGCTCCTCACTCGAAGACCCGGTGCAGCAGACTGCCGGTGACGGGTGAGTCTCTTGTCGGAGACCGTCCAGAAGGATCCCCTTTACCTTGTGCGGAGACCATATCCCACTCTCCAGGAGGAGGGTGGAGGAGCGAATTTGTGTCTGGGCCTATTCACACTCACACCTCCTTTTCTGTTCTATCTATCAAGGGAGTCCCTGTACGGTGTGTTCTAATAAAGGAGTGTTGGACTTTAATGGTGTGAGGCTCAATTCCTGGTGGACGAAGTTCATGGTGACTCTTGGAGGGAGGATCCGGGTGCACAACACGGACCCGAAGGTAAATGAGACATTGCTGATACCACCGGTATTCTACACGTGGTGGAGGCTAGGCCTAGCCCACCCGCTCTCTCTCTCTCCACCCTACCAGATACCCCTAGACAAGAGACTGTGCGAGCCGCACGGAGAGAGAAGAGGGGCAGGCGCTACATATATATACACTGTATTCAGTTTAGCTAGATCCGTTCCTGTTATTCTCTTCATAATATACTGGCAGGCAGGCAGTTGATTGTGGTAGCTGCAATATTTTCAGTCAGTATACTGTATCCTGTGTACAGTGTGCAACTAAAGCTAACTGCAGAAAATTCCTGGTGTTCTCTTCCTAATATACTGACAGGCAGGCAGTTGATTGTGGTAGCAGCAGTATTTTCAGTCAGTGTACTGTATCCTGTGCACAGTGTGCAACTAAAGCTAACTGCAGACAATTCCTGGTGTTCTCTTCCTAATAATACCACAGGCAGGCAGCTGCAGTATTTCCAGTCAGTGTACTGTATCCTGTGCAGAGTGTGCAACTAAAGCTAACTGTGGACAATTCCTGGTGTTCTCTTCCTAATAATACCAATCCTTGTTTCCCTAAAAAACCCAAATTTTCTAAATACAATTGTCATTGGGACAGAAAGTGAAGTGAAATCTTCTGAACAGGTGCACAGACAGCAAAACAAATGCTACAGGGGTGATAACCCTTCCGTTTTCCAAAAAGCGTAAAAATAGATTTTTTGGCTGGAGCTACACTTAAAAAATGTACCTATTCCAAATTACAAACACATTCTACTTAAGAACAAACCTACAGTCCCTGTCTTGTTTGCACCGCCTGTATACTACTGTTCAGAGTATATAGGGCCTGGGGGATCCACGCCTTTACTTTTTTTAATTTGGGTGCGGGGTTCCCCTTAATATCCATACAAGACCCAAAGGGGCTGGTAATGGGCTGGGGGGAGGGGCTTTTTCTCAATGATTTTCATCCATATTGCCGGGACCAGACATTACATTAAAGCCGCAAGCAGTTTTAAATGACTTTTTTTCCTTCAGAAATGTCATTTTGTGCAGGGACATTCTAAGCACGGGAAACAAGCACTACTTTACAGGCATACTATAGACACCCCCCAGGTACGATATTTAAAGGAATATTTTGCTTTTATTTTTTCACTTTAAGCATCATTAAAATCACTGCTCCCGAAAAAACTTCAGTTTTTAAAACTTTTTTTGCATTTATACATGTCACCTGGAGCAGGACCCGGGTCCCCAAACCCTTTTTAGGACAATAACTTGCATATTAGCCTTTAAAATTCTCACTTTTGATTTCTGACGTTCGAGTCCCATAGACTTTACCGGGGTTCGAAAGTTCGCGCAAACTTTCGGTCCGTTCGAATATTCTGATGTGAACCGAAGGTTAAGGTTATTTTCCTGGGGATCCTTTAAGTGAACACCCATTTGGTGATTTGGTAATTATTTAACTGTACTCTCGTTGTGTTCTTTTCTATTTCTAAATTCTTCACAGACATTTATATTACCACCAGCATTTTTGTGTCTTAGCAGTCTATGCATGTTCTGATATAATATTTGTCAAAAGTAATCAGATGGAACTATGTATTCATACTCATGTTTTGAGTATTTTTTTCATCTCCTTTGGAAAGTTTGTATTGTGTTAGAAACCAGCATAAATCTTGTAGTATAGGGAAACTCATACATGTCTGTTATCTTTTCAGATCTGAGTCATATTTTTGGCAATAATGACTCACTGATTGTCCTAATTTAAGGGAATATCCATAATTATCCTTTAGATAGAAATTACTTGAGAAGTAGAGAACAATGTAGAGTGCAATCATTCTATACTCTATGTCCAAGTTCAAGTGACTTTAAGAATCCAAGTCCTGTGCCTTGATCTGCCCAAGTGTTGGAGGATTTCCAGGAGACTTCCGGGGAAGTCGCATAAAAAACGAAGAGAGATCAAAATACAAACTGCAAGTAGCTGTACTCAGTCAGGCCAGGACATCAAAGAAGTACAACAGAGGGCCAGGAAGATGACCATCTATGTCATTTGCATACAAAACATCTGTTCTATTGTTTCACAATTAAGAACTTTATTGACAAAACGTGAGAAATGCTGTAGTGCTTTTAAAGCTAAACTCCAAGCAGATATAAAAAGTAAAGTGCTTATCTGTTAAAGTGTATGTAGCGCCCCTTTACTTTTCAGGGGTGCTATGTACTTAAATTTAGGGGGTTGGTCTGAGCTAGTATCAAGGCTCAGACCACTTTGATTTGTTAGTACTCGCTTCTGCCTATGTGATGTAGCCTGACGCACAGTTCCCTGTGGCCTGTAGGTGGCACTGCCATATCAGGTCAGGGTTGAACGGTGGGTGACATTGCTATGCCTTAGGGTGTCCTCTCTCGGCAGTGGTGCAGTGGTGTGTGTTGGCCTGCTGTGCAAGCTGGGAGAGGATACATAAGGGGCAGACGCCATTTTTTTGGGGAGACTGGAGAGTGAGCGGTTCGCGCCACCCGGCCCTCCATGCCAGGGGTGCACACGTGTATCAGTCTCAGGCACCTTTAGCCTGGGGCTGCAACTCCATTAGTAGGCCCAGCACCTTTAGCTGGGGCCTATCTCCAAAAGAAGAATCCCAGGGTGCCCGGGAAAGGGTGGACCCGCTCTAAGAAGAGGAGACCGGGGGAGGACCTTTCTGATGGACCGGCGAGAGTTCACGGTGAAAGAGAGGCCTGGTTATCTTCTGGAGGGATTCAAAGATCCATCACAGGCTTTGCAACATGCTATCGCTGGCACCTGTCCTTCTGTTGCAATAGCTGAGGAGTTTGGGACTTAAAGATTCTGTGGCAGAGGATCTCCCAATCGTATCTCTAGGAAAACCTAAAGTGAACGTTCCAATATCACTCCGGCTGCTAATATCCGCTCTTACAGGGGAATATCCGGGTGAGCTAAACCCACACGGAATCAAGTGGTGACTATCGTACCAGTTGTGCCTGGACCCATCTCCCAAATCTTACTGTCCTTTCTCTCATCCACCTTTCCTGTCTGCTGAACTTGAACTTGCTTATAAAATAAACTCAGCGTTAGAGTTAAAGTGCTGTGGACATTGGCCTTCCTGGGGAGAAATAGAGACTTGTCCCTACATGCTAGCAGATGAAAACCAGTCTGATGGGAAACCTTGCTGCAGGACGCAAAATTGTTAACACCGCTCAACCTCCTCAAACAGGAGAGTACGGGCATATAGCGCGGTGTGCCTTGACCTGCGAGTGAGCCAAAGGCAGGGAAAAGGTCCGCGTGCTACATGTATGTATAACCAAAACCTTTTTTTTTTTTTTCACATGGAATGTGAACATTGTGCCCCCTAGTTCACTCTGATGCGATGCTGGAAACACAGCGATTCCTTTGCATTTCCCACACTTCATAGCAATCACACAGTGTTCATGTGATCTGCTGCAGATGTCGAATACAAGTTAACAACACCTCAGAAGCAGCTGGCAAAACACAGTACATTTACCTGAACTGGATTGCATGGGTATGAACACCCATGCGATCCGGTTCCAGTGCGAACAAAAAAAAGCTGCTTGCACCTTTTTTATGTGGATGCACTGCGATTAAAATGAATGTGCTCAAATCGCACCGCACAGAATCAAATGTGGTTTGCACAGGAATGCAGTGCGATCCTAATGCCTTAGGTCACTAAAACAAAAAGTGACAAGGAAACCAAAATGTTATAGTTTTCACCAGAACAGGGGGTGTTGGGAAATATTACAATAGGGACACCTGTTACAGTGGCAAAGGTCTAAGAGAGAGAATTCATCTCACTTAGTAGAGATTTCCTATGACTTCATGTACCATCTCTGTGACTGGAAGTGAAGGGAAATCTCCCCAATGGCCCAGATAGCAAGCAATTGAGCTGGAAGCATGAAAATCACTTGCTAAGCTATTACTAGACTTGCCAGGCTTCACAAGTTTGTTGCACAATTGCAGCAAGTCCGCATTGCATGACTTCAGATCAACTTTCTTTGCAAACATTCTGTAATTCTGCTGCAAGTTCTGGTTCAGTTATGTTGTGCAATAGTCATCCCACCACAGGGGTCACTGTGGCTGAATTTCCATGCTGTATACTTGCAGAGATCTTGCTGTAGACTCAACACTGCAACTTTGCTCTTTGCTAGAGACTTGCCACACAAATTTTCTACAAATTGGAAAAGTGTCAACTAGAACTTGTGCTTCAAGTGCTCTTCAAGTGTACAACTTTCCAGTGAAAATATGCAAAAGTTAACAGACTTACAATTTATCAGAAATTTGTGGCAAGTTATCCTTGTTATCTTGGGGAACACAGCAAAGGAATAAACTTGTATCTGTGAAAGGTACTTGAAATAAAAAACACCCCAATTAAAAGTACCACTCTGCGCTTAGGATAAATACTACTAAAATCCACAAGAATAAAAATGACACCCTATAAAAATATATATACAGCAGCTGCTAAAATAATGCATACATAAATAAAAACAGTCAAATAAATCAAACAGGAGAGTCCCAAAGATATTATATAAACTGTAGCAGCGCTTGCAATCAAATATGTATCTGAAAGTCCTCTATCTTAGTGCCTAGATAGGAAATACAGTATGAAGCAGATGTGGTTGGTGGTAATTGATGAACCAATCTGTGGGATAGTGCTCCTTTCACCAAACAGTGTGTTCACCTCGTGGGGAGATCTTGAACCCCTATAGGGGATGCACTCACCAGATAATGGACATTAATGGGCCTTAAGTCAATTACTGCAACCGTAGTTAATTCTGCTCTCATCCACCGATCACATCAGGTCTCCAATGACATGTTTAAAAAAGTAAAGGCCACATAGGGTAGTACTGCTAAAATGGTTTTATTTAAGAAATCCCCCTTAAAAGAATCAGTCCCCCTTAAGAATAAATGCGTACCAAATTTACAATAAAAACAAGCATTGGATAATACGCGTGCACTAATGGATGCAGTACCGCGGTTTACCAGTGTCCTGGCGGCTTCCTGGTCCTGCGTCTCGTGGAGCGCACGCGTCACTTCCGGTAGTTGCTGAGGAGTCACATACTGAAGCGTTTCGTCACTTCCTGACTTCGTCTGAGGGCGTGACTCCTCATAGCAAACTCCGGCCATATATAGTCAACACATCCGCCCATTGCGACGTCAGACGCCGCTGCGTGCGTTCCAGCCTTACGCCAGAGACACCCCATTGGCGCAGAGTGGAACGCAATGCGGAAATGTGATGTAAACAGTAGCGAGCGCGGGTCATAGTCCGTTCCTCCACACCGATTGGGTGATATTTATCCGTGCAGACCAACAGCGCTGGATAACATCATATATTGACATCCTTATTTAAATGTGTCTCCACAAAAAAAAACTGTAATAAATCAAATGGTGAAGCAATCGGTTCATGTAAAAAGAGAGTTGCAATGAGCTAATTATAAAAATATGGATATATCAAACCGTAATGAATATGCATATTATAATACACTAAACGACCTATCCTTTGAAGGTATCGGTCGATCTGTGTCCCATTCCTGATCGTGGTTTAGTATGCTGCAATGGATGTCTGGACACAGATGGGCCGCAGTGTAGTGTACTACATAATGGATTTTGGATAGCCTAACAACAATGATAAATAGCCTATGCCACTATTGGGACAAAAGGGTAAATAAAAAGGACAAAAGGCACTACCCTATAATGTGTGTGTGGATCTCCTCTCCCTCTTCATAAGTACCGGTGAAAGAAAGGAGGAGATATTTAGGAGACCCACGTAGGTAGGCTAGGGACTACAATCAGGTAGGCTGGGTGCTGTGAAATCGCCATGCAATTTACAAACTACTCATAAGATGAGAATGAAATTAATCATTAAAAAACCTATAAAAGGTAACTACGCTGATGTTGAAAAAATGACTAAAAAGCGAATAAAGATGAATAAAGATGAATAAAACATGATTAAAACATGCATAAAACCTGGATGATAACTTATTGTAAAACCCATATGGTACAGATAAAATCCGAACGGACAAATGGGAGTAGATCAACCCTAAACACCGTCAGTCACCTGTATACAATGCTATGTATGTGTCTATGTGTATATATTTTTACTTTTAATACCTATATATACATATGTGCCCACTCACTCTGATGTGTAAATCGGGTGAGGTCATGTGTCACTTATATAGCAGTTGATGTCCAACTCTATGTTCAAACCTTTGGGGGCAAGGACCTCCGTTAGGAAAATCCAGCGGGCTTCTCTTTTGGAGAGCTCTCTAATCCTATGGGAGCCTCTCCAATGAGCCTCCAGATGCTCTATGCCCCAAAACTCCAGACCTGCCGCATCCTGATTATACTTCAACTTGAAATGTAGAGACACATTATGATCTTTGAATCCAATTTTTATATTGTGGATGTGTTCAGCAATTCTTATAAGTCTTTTGGTGCGTCCTATATAGAGAAGGCCGAATGGACATCTTAAGGCATACACTACAAAGTCACTATTGCATGTGATGAACTGTTTGATTTCATGTGTCTGGTTATTAGAGGGGGAAGTAAACGTATCTAAACCTCTTAAGGGGTTGGTTACTTCCCTACAAGCCTTACATCTTCTGCATGAGAAGAAACCGTTACGATCCCAAAAAGACTGTGGTTTTGCTGGTGGGTCCAAGATCTTTTTGACCACCCTATCTCCATGATTGGGGACCTTTCTATATATGAATTGTGGTTTTGGAGGAAGCACCATGCATAATTTTTTGTCCATCAATAAGATGTGCCAGTGTTTATTGAAGATGGCCTCAATCTCCCTATATTGGGTGTTAATTTGTGTGATGAACCCCCACTCTTTGTTGTTACCAACGGGAACCAACACATTTTGCTTCCCCTGTAAGCATAATTCTCTTGGTATAGATCCAAACTTCTTCAACGATTTTCTCGAGTTTTGCTGAATTATAGCCTTTTTCTTCAAATCTATTGGTCAGAGTTTTTGCTTGAATCAGGAAATTTTCAACCTCAGAACAATTGCGTTTGACCCTCATGATCTGGCCCTTAGGAATATTTTTGAGCCATTGAGGGTGGTGGCCGCTAGTTATCGGTAGATACCTATTTCTGTCAGTTTGTTTGAAAAAAACTTTTGTTTCCAAACGCAAATTTTTTCGATAAACTGTTACGTCCAGAAAATTGATCTGTTCATGGTGCCATTCTGAAGTTAACTTGATGTTGTTAGTGTTGGTATTTAAAATGTTTAAAAAACTCTGTAGTGTTTCTACAGAACCAACCCAAATTAAAAATAGATCATCGATAAAACGTTTATAAAAAATCAATTCAACCCTTCTATCCTTAAAAATCACCTTATCCTCCCATTCTGCAATAAAAAGATTGGCAATACTTGGTGCAAATTTAGCTCTCATAGCCACACCTTTTTGTTGTGAATAAAATCTCTTACAGTACCAGAAAAATTGTGGGATAAACAAAAGTTCATGGCATGTCCAATGAAGACTTTCTGGTTGTGTGGTAAGTCATTCCTTTGGCTTAAAGCCCAATTCAAGGCCAGAAGAGCGTCATCATGTTGTATAATGGAATATAATGAAGATACGTCTGCTGTGACTAACAACACTTGTTGTCCTTCTTCCAAAGTAACATTCTGTAGATGGTTAAGGAAGTCCTTAGTGTCTCTTATGTAAGACCGTGTGTTTAAGGAATAAACTTATGGGGGGTTTTGACCCTTCCCGACTCTAAAATGTGAAAAAAAAGTTTTGGGTATATGAATACTTTAAAATATAATTATATGAATTTTGAAATGCAACTGTGTGAATGTCTTAGTATTGGTATTATGTAAGTATCTACACAGTAACACTCAGACTGTGTGAAGAAGGTCCTGCACTTGGACCCATTCAGACTCTGCTACAGTGCACATGTACTGACAGGCTGAAAGAATGGGAGAGGACAGGCAGGACCTCATTACTGTTCTGCTGCTCCATGATGGCCTGTTCACAGGCTGGAGTGGTTCTTTGACCAGACTGCATTGCTTTACTGCATTGTAAACTGCAGTAAGGTCCAGAATCTGCCTGCCAGGGGTTCCTGGATCACAAAACTGGCTAAACAGAATGACAAGACCTTTAACAGATAAAATAATTCCCCTAACTTGTTGGTAACTGGTATTTAGCTGCTTGTTTGCAGTTCAGTTTTATAGTTGTCAACATATTCAGTTTTATGCAAATAATCTTATTAGAATGTGATATTGTTGTTTTTTTTTCCATATACCGTATATACTCGAGTATAAGCCAAGTTTTTCAGCACATTTTTTTGTGCTGAAAATGCCCCCTCGGCTTATACTCGAGTCACCTTTTTGCGCCTGATCTCCCGGACTTTAGGGATCCGATACCGACCGGCTGTAGGTCTCCTGGACCCCAAACTTGGCACACATGTAGCCCCACCCTTCCTCTATAAGTGTGCAAAGACTCCCATGTTAAACAGTAATTTCTATGGTGATTTTGGGGACCTGGTACCGGCCGGTCATAGGTCCCTTGGCACACATGTAGCCCCGTTTCTCCTCTATAAGTGTGCAAAATTTGTTGCAAAGTGAGGCACAGTGAGGCACAGTGAGGCATGCAGATGGACACCCTAGGCTTATACTCGAGTCAATACAATTTTGCAGTTTTTTGTGGTAAAATTAGGTGCCTCGGCTTATATTCGGATCGGCTTAGACTCGAGTATATACGTTATGTGTATATGTAATGTTTGTTCATTACACATGTGCTCTTTGCTTCTTGCCTAGTAGTGCAGGGTAACATTTGCATTGGTGTCTTCAACATCAGATGTTGGTTAACCGGAGACATCACGTACTGTACATCCGATTGGCCACTCTGCATTACTACATTTTGAACATTGGTATTATTCTTGGCACTGAATAATCTAGTAAGTACATTTTGCAGTCATTTATTTTCTTACAAAATTTAGCAAGAATTTTGACTGCGCTACCCGACCCACGCCTAACAGCCATACAAAAAAGTGCTGTATAAAACATATTATCATGAGGGCATAGTGTATTTAAGAAAAAATATTGCAATTATTTCCATTACATTCAGGTAAGTTTAATTTTAACAAAAAGATTATTCCCAAAAATACAAAGTAGATTACTTTCAGTAAACTCTATGTAACTGTGTAAAGCCTCATGCAAATAGATGCTTTTGAGGATACAATGAAATTTGTGTTTATTGGTAATATAACTACTAATAGCTATTTAATATACTAATATTATCAGACCAACATTATAAGATACCCCGGGGACCTTTTCGACCTTTTCTATCTTTTCTACCTACTATCTTTATTTTTTTTCTCTTCTTCTTCTTACCCTTCCCTCTCTTCTATCTTCGCTCTTTAGCTCTTTTTTTGTTGTTTTTTCTTTCTTAGCATATATTGTTATTATATGCAAAAATGGTAGCAACATTTTTTTTTATTTTATTTTTTTTATTTATCAGTATATTTCAGCTTTAGAGCTCCTTTGAAACAATACAAACCTTATATATTACAATAACATTATATGAGGTAGAGAAATTATGACCCTTAATTTTTTCTTTATAAATCCTTATATTACCTTACATGTTATATATTATTACTAAATCTGGTTTGTAATTACTAAATTCAACACTAAGCATATATTTTAGCAAGTCTCCAGATAATGGTCAACATATGTTAAACTTAAATTATAATTTTTTTCTCCTCTTCTGTTGTTGTTGCCTTCAAAAATCACTGGAACTTGACATAAATATCTAATTTGTGTTCTCCTTAACTGCTACTATTTATAGTGACTATGTTTATTGACAATATATGCTTGTAATTTTGAAAATTTAATAAACAAATTTGACAAGAAATTTGTGTTTATATTTTCGCACCCAGGATACACAGCTGCTGCGACTAGTTGTCCATAGTAATGGATGGCTTAACATGGCTTAACATGGGAGAGGGTATAAAGGGGCCGGCCATCTTTGTCATGGGGGAGTCCAAGGCACCTTCAGCCTGTGGACGGTGGTTTGTGTCGGTTCTCCAGGCGGGCCTAGGCCTAGAGGACAGCCGGAGGTCGTGTTCCATCCCAGGCACCTTTAGCCTGGGGTGAGGTACTCAGATGGAGGTCTGGAGCTCAGTGCCCATCACTGAGTTCCACGAGGGAAGGAGATCCTAGGGTACCCAGGGATTGGGTACTCAAATCCGGAAGGCGTAATGGATCGGGGGGAGCTCCTCACTCGAAGACCTGGTGCAGCAGATTGCCAGTGACGGGTGAGCCTCTCATCAGAGACCGCCTGGAAGGAAATTTCCCCTCGCCCGGAGACCGCAGCCCACTTTCAGGGAGGAAAGTGGAGAACACATTGTGTCTGGGCCTACTCGCATCCACACCTCCTTTTCTGTTCTGTTTCTACCAAGGGAGTTCAACTGATTGTGTTCGTTCAAGAAGAATAAAGGAGTGTTGAACTTTAATGGTGTGGGGCTCATTTCCTGACAGACATTGTTCAAGGTAACTGTTGGTGGAGGCTCCAGGTGCACAGCACTGACCCGAAGGTAAAAGAACTTTGCTTACACCACACTGACACCTGTGGTGAAGGCCAGGCGTGGTGTCCCCACTCCCTTCCCCTCTGAAAGGTACCCCTAGACAAGAGAAAGACGAGCTGAAGAAAGAGAGAGGAGTGAGGAGGGCGCTACAGTTAAAAAATCATCAAATAGAGCAGCGAACAGTCCTCGCTTGCTCCACATGTATTGAACATAAAATAAAAAATAAAAATAAAATAAAAATTCTGTTAAACATGAAAACAAGCATCCAAGCTTGAAAACAGTACACCAATGCAACAATTGAATGCTATGCTTAATACAAGGCAAGTATGGACCCAACTCATGGGTTAGGTCCTTAATTCCCCCCTACATAGTATAGCTAGTACAGGAGGCCGGACAGTGTCCGATGTCGAGATATTGGATTACCACGGAATCTATCTGTACTCTATTGCAGAGTCAATCCATCAGACATCCCACACGTTGCAAGTGTATAGGATAACTAGGTCACTGCGTAGCATTCCGGCTGAGTAACATCACAGCAAGATAATCTGGGTAGCTTGATACCATAACGAGTAAAATTCTTTCAACATTTGTTCAACCTAACTGCCCCCTGTAGGGGAACCTATAATCAACAATATTCCGAGAGAGGTCTAGGTTAACCAAAAAAGAGGAAAACCGGAAAATCGTGGAGGCAAGGTGCCAGAGGTAGGAGAAGAAGAGAAAAGAAGAGAGAAGAGGGAAAGGTGGGTCCATCCGGGAATCCTTGATCGATCGTCTGGAGAGATAACTTTATGTCTCAGGGGCCTGTAGGTAGGAGAGCCAAGGGGACCATGTTTTCTCGAAGAGGGGTTGTTTGTCATTATAATGCTCACTGTTTTCTCGTTTAACATGATCCAATTGCGTTTCAACAATAATAAGTCTACAATGGGGCTTTTCTTTTTTTTTTTTTATAATTGTATTTTTATTGAAAATTTTTGCAAAATGACAATAATCACAAAGTAATTACAAAGCAATTCAAGCAAATCAGAATGTACATTACAGGCAGAACACTTCAGCCGAAGTGTCTAAAAATACAGAACACAAGAGTGAACCGTATAGCAAAGGAAGTTGGAGAACAGGCTCATATGCATAACAAAGAAACTAGAGGAGATAGAGGTCACAGTTTAGAGATTAAAAAAAAAAAGGGGGGGGGGGGGAGAAAAAAAAACAAAAAAAACAAACCACACGAAAGTCAAGATAATACCAGAGTATGGACCATAATCTAAGTGAGGCATTACCGGGTTTATTAGACTAGAAGGGGGAGAGGGGGGAAGGGATTGGGCAAATCATGACTTATTAGCCAAAGGATGCATTCCATATTCCGAGGCATCCCATAGATCCCAGATCTTATCAAATTGGGGCAATGCGTCATTTACAGAAGCCGTCAGATATTCCATCCTACGTATCCCAGCAACTAGTTGGAGGAATCTGGACCAAGGGGGGGTGGAGTTAGATAACCAGCAAAGGGGGATCAGTCTCTTGGCAGCTAACAGAATATAGGAAATCAGTCTGTTCCCGTGTTTAGTTATGCCCTTAAAGGGGAGACCCAACAAATAGTGTAGAGGATCAAGCGGCAAGGAGACATCCACCACCCTCTGGATCAGCCTCATGACATCCAACCAGAGGGGCTGAATCAAAGGGCATTGTCAAAAAATATGATACAATGACCCTATTTCCTTATTACATCGCCAACAATTCCTCGAAATTGAGGGGTCGTATTTATGTATAAGTTCAGGGGTCCTATACCAGAACATGAGGATCTTCACTGAGGTCTCCCTATGAATAACACATCTAGAAGATTTCGAGACGGAGGACCATATCCTGTCCCACATTTGAGAACTTATGGGTCTTTGCAGCAGTTGGGCCCACTTTTTCATATACAGATGGGTGTCCTCAGTGAGGATAAATGACTCATGGAGGATACGATGAATAGAGGAAACCAAATGGATTTGATGGGGACCTTGGGCACACAGATATTCAAAGGGGGTAGGAGAGGTCAAAGACAAAGATGGAGATCTAGAGTGAAGGAAATGCCTGATCTGTAAATAGAAATAAAAAAGTTGAGAAGGAATATGGAACTTTTCTTTGAAAAAATCAAATGGGTGTAGCCTACGAGTTACCGGATGCACTAAATTGCGGAGCTGGAACAAAGAAGCATCGATCCATGGGAATATCCGACCTAGTGATAGACTATCAGGGATGGACGGATTGAATAAAACATTAAGAAGGGGGGGGCAAGATGACATGAGGGGGTACGATTTGAGGCATTTACTCCATATTGATAGAGTGAAGTTCATAGGGGCTGTACATTGACGTCTATAAACAGGATCTATATGAGGGGAAAGAGACCAAATCAAGGAACAGGGATGAACCGGAAAAAGCACTCCCTTCTCTATATCAGACCAATGGCTACGGGCATGAAGGGTAGACCAGGAAGCTATCGTCCTAAGGTGAGTGGCATAGTAATATTTAAGAATATCTGGGGCCCCCAGGCCTCCCCTGGATTTCAACGCGAAAACCACGGAACTGGGAATGCGGTGCGCCCTGTCGTTCCAGATGAAATTTGAAAAGGATCTGTGGAGGGATTTAAGTTGAGACATAGGTATAGCGACTGGTAATGTCTCAAAATAATATAATAGCCAGGGCAAAATGGACATTTTCAATACGTTAATCCTCCCTAAAAGGGAGATAGGATATTTGGCCCAAATTTGTAATGATTTTTTGATGTTCGAAAATAAGGGAGGAAAATTTACTGAATACAGAGTGGAGTACGTAGGGGTGAGATGAACCCCTAAATATTTGAGGGAGATGGAATACCACTTGTAGCGGTAAGAAGTCATAAGTTGGGACAGTAATGTGGGAGGGATATGGATAGGAAGGGCCTCAGTTTTTGTAGTGTTTATTTTATAACCAGAAATAGCACCAAAGGAATTAAGGAGGTTGTGTAGAGATGGGAGGGAAAGCAAAGGGTGAGTAATAGTAAGCAGAATGTCATCAGCAAATAGCGAAAGTTTGTATTCCCTCTGTCGCATCACAACCCCACGAATGTCCTGATGGGAACGGATGGCCTCAGCCAGGGGCTCCAAGCATAGTATAAAAAGCAATGGGGAAAGAGGGCAACCCTGGCGAGTACCATTGGACATGGGGAAGCGGGGCGACAGAAAAGAAGACATCTGGACTTGTGCTGTAACTTGGGAGTATAATGCGTGTAATGCATTTAGAAAAGGCCCCCTGAAACCATAAAACCGGAGTGTCGAGAACATATAGGGCCAGCTCAGCCTGTCAAACGCTTTTTGCGCATCCAGGCTGAGAACCAATGCTTGGTGTGAGGATCTGTTCAAAAGATCAATCAAGTCAACCGTGCGGCGAGTATTATCGCCAGCATGTCTCGCCGAGACAAAGCCCACCTGGTCTCTATTAATCAATTTGGGGATATATTTGGATAATCTGGACGCAAGGATTTTGGTGAAAATCTTGTAATCTGAATTTAAAAGTGCTATAGGCCTATAGTTGTCAGGGGAAGAGGGGTCCTTACCCGGCTTAGGTATTACAGAGATATAGGAGTGGGAAAACTGAGAGTGCGGAGGATGTCCTTTAAGGAGGGTACCATAGAGGGACAGTAAATGAGGAGACGAGATATCTTCAAAAGCTTTATAATATGAGTAGGGGAGTCCATCAGGGCCTGGGGATTTATGAAGTGGGAGTTCCTTAAGTACATTATGAAGTTCCTCGGTAGTTATGGGAGTATTCAGTTCCGCCAGATTCGATGTGGAAATTTTCGGGAGTTTTAGGCCTGTAAAGAAGTCATTGAATTTATCTTGCGTGAAATTAAAGTGATTTACGGGTGTAAGACAACTGTATAGCTTCCGATAGAAGCTACCAAATATCTTAGACATCTCAAGAGGGCAGTGGGTCCTAGTTCCATCCGCACGGAGGAGAAAATCTGGAAAGGAATGAAATGGGCGTGGCCTGAGCTTATTGACCAACATCCTGTGAGGTTTGTTGGAGAATTCATAAAACTTTCGTTTAGCCCATAGGAGAGATCTAGCGGCCTTACCTTGATGTAATGATTTAATTCGTTCTCTGATAGACATAACAGTGCAGAGTTTCGACACCGTGGGTTTGCACAGAAGTTTGCGCTCGGCCAACCCAAGGGCAGCCGTCAAGGATTTCAGGAGGCTGTTCCTATCCCTTTTCAGGCGAGTACCCTCCGCGATGCACACACCACGGAAAACCGCTTTGTGTGCCTCCCACAGCGTGGAAAAATCCGCAACTGACCCTAAATTAAGTAGGAAAAACTCCTTCAGTGCAGATGCTAACGTCATGCGGGCACATTCAGATTGAAGAAGGTGGTCATTTAACCGCCAGTGACAAGATCTAGAAGGGGTTTGAGACATTTGGACATCCAAAGTGATAGGGGCATGGTCCGACCACGTAATGGGGGATATGTCTGAGTCTGTAATGTGGGGGATGAGTGGGGCTGAAACAAAAAAATGATCCAAACGAGAGAACATTTTATGGGCCATGGAATAGAAAGTATACTGCTTAGCGGAGGGGTGTTTAATCCTCCATGAGTCAAATAATTGATGGGATCTAATACATCTACAAAAGGATCTAGCTGTGGAGACTACCTTTCTAGACCGCGTATCAAGAGGAATAGTTAGCCTGTCTCTAGTAGGGGACATGACGAGATTGAAGTCCCCCCCCCACTATCATGAAGGGTTGAGGGCGACACTGAGGCATATCTAAAACCTTAGTCAGAAAATCAACCTGACCGGTATTAGGAGCATAGATGTTAGCTAAGGTAAAAGAGGAGGACATATAATCACAATCCAAGAGAAGAAACCTACCATGAGGGTCAGAATATGAATCTTTGACCCTGATGGGACATGTTTTCTTAATCAGAATAGCAACTCCTGCCTTGCCAGTGGAGTCAGAGGCAAGAAAGGAGTTGGGATATAACCTAGAAGCAAATTTTAAAGAGCCGTTAGCCTTAAAATGGGTTTCCTGGAGCATGACTATATCAGCTCCTGAGGATCTAAACTCCTTCAAAGCAATCCAGCGCTTTTGAACAGAGTTCAGGCCCTTCACATTAAAGGACATAATTCTCAGAGACATAAGCACAGTTGTAACAAAGTAGCCTGTGTTTGCAAATAAAAATTACAAGGACATATTCTTGCACTACTTGGAAAAATTAGTGGTGTACATACAGAAACAAAACAAAGTCTCTCGTTAGTATTATACCTTGAAAAGTACCAGTATACCTTAGGTAAACTAAAAAATACAGACAAAAGAAAAAAAAAGAAAAAAGGAAAAAAACAGGAAAAAAGGGACCTCGACCAGCAGAACTGACGTATGAGCATATAATTAAAAGGGCAAAACCAGATGAGGAAGTATATATTCCACAGAAAAAAAAAGAAAAACATTAATTGAGAACCTGAGGTGTTATGACAACTCAGGGGACCCTGAACAACGTCAAGGGACCAGTATGGGCACAAGGGGGCCTCCAACATGGAAGTCTTGGAACAGGGCTGTGTCCGCCGCATCTTCTTAGGCAAAAGAAAATACTTCAAAAGAGCATCAATTTTGAAAAAGGCGTAACCTTGAACCAAAAAGGAGAAGAAAAAACAACAAAACTTTGAAACTTTGTTGCCCCATGGGACAGATACCAAGAACTCCCCCCCCACACAGGTGGGGGGGTAGTTAACCAAACCTAGAGTCCAGATTGCAGCGGAAAGACTTCCAAGGACTCAACGAGGAGAAACAAGAGCGATAAATGGGGATCCGGTCACCCCCTTCAAGGAAATCAAGGAGGTTGTCTGGAGGATCTTGGGCGCTGAGGGGTGGAGAGATGTTTCCTCGATTGGCTCCTCACAGGGGTCCAGAGGCGACTGGGAGTGGGTGGAAATGGACGAGCTTGAGCAGGAGCAAGATGAGGGTCCTCTTCAGGCAGAGGTGGGAGACCAAGGCTTTTTATAAACGCTTCGCCCTCTTATAGGTCACGCAAACTATGCTGAACACCATCTTTAGACACAATGAGGCGAAAGGGAAAGCCCCAGTAGTAAAGGACTTTGTGTAGCTGTAGGTGAGTTGTAATCGGACGCAGATTTCTCCTTTTCTCCAAAGTAATGGGAGAGAGATCACTGAAGATCTGTAGCTTCGTCTCCTTATATGAAAGCTGGGATTTATTACGTGTGGCCAGGACCAGGGCTTCCTTGCTGTCATAATAATGAAACCTCACGATTACATCTCTGGGTCTGGCCCCCGACGGGGGTTTTGGGCCCAGGGAGCGATGAGCCCTGTCCAAACGCCAATCCACATCCGCTACTGAGGGAGCTAGAACATTAAAAAGCCCCAAGAGATATGAGCGTAGGGAGGAGTCCCCCACCGACTCAGGGATACCACGGAAGCGCAGATTTTGGCGCCTCTCCCTGTTCTCTAAATCCTCCTGTTGAAGCTGCAATTGGGAGACAGAGTGTTTAAGATTGTAGTTTTCTTCCTCAATTGCCTGCACATAGTTCACCATCTCATCAAACTTGTGTTCCAATGCATCAGCACGTTCCCCAATTTGAGTAATTTCCCCCCTCAGTTCAGCTGAGATCTTGCTCACCTCTGCCGCAATGTTCCGGGTGATTTGTAGGAGCAGGTGCTGCAGCTTGGAATCCAATTTTTTATCTAAAATGTCAGGAGTGAGAATCTCCTGAGGTGCGTGTGTGGCGGGGCTCACAATCGGCGCGTTCGTAAGCCCAGGGAGTCCCGGTTCCTCCGCATCAATGAACGGATCCATCGCGGCAAAGGGGTCTGCTTGCGAAATCGAGGCCGCGGATTGCGGCCTAGTAATGAAGCGTTCCATCTCCGTTCCTGTTCGCGGCCCAAACAGCGGGTTATAGTTGCGCTGCTGCTGGCCAATCTTTCCCATGGGGCGCCCAGGGAGTAGAGCGGAGTATCAGGCTTACCCCCGAATTAATTGGAGGTTAATGAAGCTATACGGAGACCCGGAGCTCACTCAGAGCACGTCCGCCATGTCGGAAAGCCGCGCATGCTCCCCCAATGGGGCTTTTCCAAGCTGATGCAATAGCTATTTTTGCCGCTAAGAATATGTAAAATATCAAAGTCTGAGTGTGTCTGGGGATATTGTCCACTGGTTTGTTTAGGAGGGCGACTGAGACGTCTTTGATGATATTCACCATTGTGATCGATAATATGAGCGAGTGGACCCTGATCCAGAAGCGGCGCACCTTGGGGCACGTCTACCACACATGGAGTGGTTAACCCACCTGTCCTCAACCCCTGAAGCAGAAGGTAGAGGGTCCTGGGTACATTTTGGAAAGGCGTTTTGGTACCTGGTACCACCTGGCTTGTACCTTGTAACCCACCTCTATCAGGGCTACATTGAGGATGCCTTTGTGGATTCTTGCGCTCCATTTACGCCAGTCCTCTGCCTCAGGGCTAATGTCCAGATCCCTCTCCCATGCCACCTGATATGAGAGCCTAGTGAGAGGTGCGGCTAACTGTTTGTAGAGCACAGAGATGCCTCCCCCGAGAGCGGAGAGCGGAGAGCGGAGTCCTGCTTACAATTATTCTCAAAGATGGTACGCGTTGTGAAGTCGGACCCACTGTTCTGTAAAGATTGAAGAAAATGCTGAATTTGTTGTAGGTGGTAGCTCTCCGCGGAAGGCATCTCCAAGCTGCCTGTGTAGTATGATGAGGGACATATTCCTCTGTGATCTAGGTAGTCGCCTATCCGTATTAAACCCTTGTTTACCCACCAGTTAAACCTGTCGGGACGTCTGCCTGGGGGGAACAGGGGATTGCCAAAGAGCAGGGCCACTGGAGCGTGTGCGAACCTTAGAGCACATAATGTGCACTTATGGCTCTTCCCCCCACTTTCTATTGATAATATTGTTTTGCATACTTTTGTTTAGTTTCTAAGGTTAACAATTGTTAAATATTATATTTAGGACTTATTTTGGCTGTTATAATGTATTGTATATGTTGCATGATGATAAATATGTTGTGTGATTTATTGAAAAAAATCATTTAACCAGAGTAACTATGACTTATACATATATAGATGTATATACATCACCAGTTTGTTTTCTTTATGTAACAATAAATGTTTTCTATGACCAGTGTGCTACTTATATGTTAAAATATTAAGAATCTATTCACTAAAAAGAAAAGTCAAATTTGGAAAATAATTTAAAGGAAATTATAGGTAAAATAGCGTAAGTCAGTGATTCTTCTATTCAGGTCTCTGCGCCATAGCAGACAATTTGGGATAGATTAGATTTACATTTTAATTGGAATTTCCTTTCAAATTTGGCTAAAGTAACTGTTACTGAATGTAACGCATACTAATGTATCCCATGTTACAAATTGACAAAGTTACAGACGATGCATCTAAATGAATGGAACGGAACAAATACGAATGCATCCGAAGTTATGAATTATCCGAAGTAACGAATGCTGCATCTAAACAAATGGAACGTAACGAATATGAATGAAAGAATCCGAAGTAAGGAATGTCGGTCATAATGAATGATCCGATAAAAGAAAAAAAATGAATGAAACGAAAACTAAACTAATTTTTCGGTAGTGCACATGTCTACTGAATCCTGATAGTCACAATTTTGTACAGCACACAGTTAAAATGGGCCAGAATCTAAAAAAACACCACTCTTTATTGGAGCATATACAGCCTTACCAGAAAGTTTTGGAGCTTAGCGCTGGACATAGGCTTTGACCTGTAGCCTTTTGAATAGTGTTGCTGGACATGTCCAAACTCAACTTGCAGGCAGTTTGGTCGACAGGCTGAAAAATCTGCAAAACACGTCACTGAAATACGAACACAATTAAAGTCAATGGTGTCAAAATTCGAGTAAGCTGTACCTATCACACTCCTGCCCCTAAATGCCAAATTCTCAGCTGCAAAAACGACTGAATTTGGTCAATGACGTCACCTGGGACTCTTGGCAGGAAATAAATTATCGCAGCCAAAAATCTGTCAGTAAGTCAGTGTGATTAAGGCTCCATGCACACTGGAGCTCAAAAATCGATATTTTTTTGAGTTTGGGTGTTTTTTTTAAAAAGCCCATAAACTCCATCCTATGTGTCCATGCACACATGGAAGTTTTTGGACGTTTATCAGCAGTGGAGTTTATGGGCTGTTTTCTGAACGCCATAAAAATGCGTTTAAGACCAGTCCTGGAAACGCCAGATGCCGGTAAAAGGTGTTAAACGAGGGTTAACGCTGTAAAAAGAGCGTTAAACCTCGTTAGGCGTTTCTCTGACTCTATTCAAAATCAATGGTTCCCTATGGGAGCCCACTGATTTGAATAGAAGTCGCACCGCAAGTCGGATCATCATGATCCGACTTGCGTGCTGAGGATAAAGGGGAACCCCACCAAAAAAAAAAGAAAAAAAAATTGGCGGACGATACCAGGCCCTTCGGTCTGGTATATATTTTAAGGGGAACCGGCGTGGAGGTCCCCCCAAAATCCATACCACCCCCTTATCTGAGCACGCAGCCCGGTCGGTCAGAAAAGGGGTGGGGACGAGTGAGCGCCCCCCTCCTGGACCGTACCAGGCTGCATGCCCTCAACATGGGGGTAGGTGCTTTGGGGCAGGGGGCCCTGTGCCCCCCACCCCAAAGCACCTTGCCCCCATGTTGATGAGGACAAGGGCCTCTTCCTGACAACCCTGGCCGTTGGTTGTCGGGGTTTGCGGGCGGGGGGAATATCGGAATCTGGGAGCCCCCTTTAATAATGGGGCCCCCAGATCTTGGCCCCTCACCCTATGTGAATGAGTATGGGGTACATCGTACCCCTACCCATTCACCTGCAGAAAAATGTGTCAAAAATAAAACACACTACAAAGGTTTTTAAAGTAATTTATTAGACAGCTCCGGGGGTCTCTTCCGACTTCGGGGGTCTCTTCTGATTTATCTGCTCTCTTCTCCCGCCTCTTCTCCCGGCCTCCGGTTCTTCTGCCGGGCTCTTCCGCTATCTTCTGCTCTTTTGCCGCTCATTTGCTAGCGTTGGCCCGGTCTTCTCCATCGTCTTCTTCCCTCTTCTCTTCCTCCGATGTTGACACAACGCTCTCTCCCGCTGTAATGCTGTGTGCGTGGTGCGCAATGACTTATATAGGCATGGGGCGTGGTCACCGGGTGATGTCATCCGGTGACCTGTCCTCTTATGACGTCACTGCCCTATCATGCCCCGGGCGGTATCGACATAAGGGGGCGGGTCACCGGATGACATCACCCGGTGACCACGCCCCATGCCTATATATGTTGTTGCGCACCACGCACACAGCATTACAGCGGGAGAGAGCGTCGTGTCAACATCGGAAGAAGAGAAGAGGGAAGAAGACGACGGAGAAGAGCGGGCTAACGCTAGCAAAAGAGCGGCAAAAGAGCAGAAGATAGCGGAGGAGCCCGGCAGAAGAACCAGAGACCAGGAGAAGAGGCGGGAGAAGAGAGCGGAGAAGTCGGAAGAGACCCCCTGAAGTCGGAAGAGACCCCCGGAGCTGTCTAATAAATTACTTTAAAAAATTTTGTAGTGTGTTTTATTTTTGACACATTTTTGCCCAGGTGAATGGGTAGGGGTACGATGTACCCCATACTCATTCACATAGGGTGGGGGGCCGAGATCTGGGGGCCCCCTTATTAAAGGGGGCTCCCAGATTCCGATAAGCCCCCGTCTGCAAACCCCGACAACCAACGGCCAGGGTTGTCGGGAAGAGGCCCTTGTCCTCATCAACATGGGGACAAGGTGCTTTGGGGTGGGGGGGGCGTAGGGCCCCCCTGCCCCAAAGCACCTACCCCCATGTTGAGGGCATGCGGCCTGGTACGGTCCAGGAGGGGGGCGCTCACTCGTCATCACCCCTTTCCTGACCGACCAGGCTGCATGCTCGGATAAGGGTTTGGTATGGATTTTGTGGGGACCCCCACGCTGTTTTTTCGGCGTAGGGGGTTCCCCTTTAAATCCATACCAGACCGAAGGGCCTGGTATCATCCGAGGGGGAACCCCACGCCAATTCTTTTTTTTTCATTTTTTTGGCTGGGTTCCCCTTCATCCTCAGCACGCAAGTCGCACCGCAAGTCGGATCATGATGATCCGACTTGCGGTGCGACTTCTATTCAAATCCCATAGGGAACCATTGATTTTGAATAGAGCCAGAGAAACGTGGCTGAAAGCTAGCGCCGCTAAACGTGCATTGACGGCAATGCAAAACGCTGATAAAATCGTGTTTTTAAAGCAGCGTTTTCCTGCCAGCAATCCGGCGTTCAAAACGGCCGTTTTTGAGCTCCAGTGTGCATGGAGCCTTAAGATTTTCTAATTTGGTGTTTTTTTTACTATCAACTCTTTGTAGGAATGGGTAAGGGATATTAATGTACCCCTGTATTTATTTCCCTGGGAGGGGGCAGATTTCACTATAAGTCCCCCATTTTACTATTACCCCACCTCCTTCTTGGGGCACCCAGTGGTGGAGAAGGAGCCCTTTTTTTAACATTGGGACAACAGTACTTTGATATAGGGATCAGCATTGCTGCCCCCCTTACAAGGTACCCCCCAATGTTGAAAGGTAAGTGACCTGATATGGTAGAGGAAGGAGGGGACACACGCTCACTGCCTTCCCTTTCCTATCCTCTGAGGCTACATGCCTGGATAAGGGTCTGCTTAAAATATACATACTCCCTATGCTGTGGGGGGGGGGGCTTTTTTGTCATTTTGATGACAAAAAAAATCTGAATTATAAAGCAGCCCTGTACTGGTTTATAATTGAATGATATAAACAGGCTCCAACTGACTTTAAAGAGGCAAACCTAATTATTAGACATGTGCATTCGTTTTCATCCGAATTTCAGGTATTTTCGTTATCGTTTTAACAAACGAAAACGAACACGCAGAATCCAAAATCCGAAAGAGCCGAAATAAAAAAATGCTTTATTTTAATTTTCGTTGCTACAACAGTTAGATATAGATAGGAGATTCGACATGACGCTGACAATAGCGATCTGTGTCTATCGAACCTCTGGTCGAATGTGCCTAACCTTAACTCTATTAGTCCAAGATTATTCTTCATAGAGAGAAAAGATTTGACATTATAGAGACAGTGTTGGGGTAGACCATTCGACATGAACGACGAAGATTCGACGAAGCAGCGAAAAACATACAAACGTATTACTAGTGTCATACAACATTAGAATTCTTCTATAGCTTCTAGGCGGAACATTCGATCGGAAATGTACAATTGCGGCGTCGTACAGTTTAGCTGCTCCGTCAAATCTTAGAACATTCGACAGACACTATAAGCCTTCAATGACAGATTCAACCTTAATTAATTCAGATTTTCGGACGAATGCATTTTTTAATGAAACAAAATAAATAAAAACAAATTTCGGGAGTACCAAAATAAATGTATATTTCGGACGAAAACAAAATTCTGAAACAAAATATTTCAGTGTGCACATGTCTACTAATTATATGTGCATAATTACCTCTATGAACATAAAGTGTGGCTTTTTGTGCAATTTTTTTTCCTGAATTCATTGCACTTCAACATTAGAGATGTCCAATTCTAGCTTTTCAGTATCGAATCTGCAATGTTTGGGATAAACTTAGTATTTTCATGAACACAAACAGCAACACCACTGTTTCCCCCTAAACGATTGCAGTGCCGTCTTCCCTAAATAACAGCTTTGCCATTGGCCAGGACACATAAATATACAAATACAATTGTATAAGTAAAATTCATGTGATGTACTTGTTGAGGTGGCACAATATGCAGTGGTTCAATTGTTTCCTAATATCTAACCATCATTTAAGCAGGATTTACACTGTTGCATTGAGCTAATGTACAGTTACCACAATAAGCAGCAATGCACATTATGCAGGTTGGTGTGCTGTAGTGTCATGCATTCTAAATTTAGCACCCTCCTAGTTATGTGCTAGGATAGTTAGGTAAGTGTAAAGCCCTGTACACACGATCGGATTTCCGATGGAATAAAATCAGATGAATTTTTCCATCGGATTTCTGATGAAGCTGACTTCCATCAGTCTTGCCTACACACCGTCAGTCAAAAATCGAACCGTCCCAAACGCCGTGACGTAAAACACTCAGACGAGCCGAGAAAAATTAAGTTGAATGCTTCTGAGCATGCGTCGACTTGATTCTGAGCATGCGTGGGTTTTTTCTCCGATGGAGTTCCACACAGACGATCGGAATTTGCTATTGTTTTTTTTTCCATCGGATAAATTTAAAACATGTTCTATTTTTAATCACCGATGGAAAAAAGACCGATGGGGCCCATACACGATCGGTTTGTCCGATGAAAAAAGTCCATCGGACTGTTTTCATTGATAAGACCGATCGTGTGTACAGGGCTTTAGTGTTTGTTTTTATAGGACAATTTAGTTGCCACACTGTAGTCAGTGTGGCTGTAATGTTGGCTAAGGTAAAAGCAAAGTTTGGCTCCCTGTACTCGGTGAGCTGCAATTTTTTAGTTAGGCCTTATCTGTTTGTTCTGATGCTGCCAGTCTGTCTGATAGCTCCCTCCTGTTTCCAGGCACCTTGAAAAGTTTCTGGATGATAGGTGTGGAGCTATGCAGATGGCAACATTAATATTGATAAATCTCTGGCCTTTCCCAGAGAGGCAGCCTGGGAGACTGTATTTATTCTTAGAGCACACAGAGTTCTCGGTCTTGTCCCAGAAGGGAGGAGTCCAGCCTGAGGGGGGCACGCTGCCCTCTTAAGCACAGGCTAGACAAAATATTACAGCGCATACATGCAAAAAATTGCATTTAACTCCTGCAAGGCTTTTTAAAACACCTGCACATTTTCCAAAAATATGGGGATTTGGTCACACCATATGGCTATATTGTGCTTAAGCCCACTTACTGTGACAAAGGACCCCATTATCAGTGGGTCCTACGCTATTCAAAGAATGGAAGATCCTGCTTCTCTGAACCATGGGAAAAATACACTCCTCTATATGGGAGAACTAAAGGACTCTAAGAGGCAATGATGAGGGAGTGGGGTGCTCCTGCCCAAAAGGATTCTATTCCAAAAGGATTCCATTCTATGGGTAGCGTAGGACCCACTGATAATGGGGTAATTTGTCGCAGTAAGTGGGCTTAAGCACCAAATCCCCATATTTTTTGAAAATGTTCAGGTGTTTTAAATAGCCTTGTAGGAGTTAAATGTAATTTTTTGCATGTGTGCGCTGTAATATTTTGTTCTGTTTTATGGTCTGGCTGCACCATCTTTAATGCATCTTTTAGGGTGTGCCCCCCAAATCTTTGTTTGTCTTAAGCACAGGCTGCCATGAGGAGGCCTCAGGTGGCTGACCTGAGGGAGGAATGTTTAGACCCAGGTGCTTGGAAGAAGCCGACTGAGGGAAGCTGTCTGCCATTGATCGGTCTGGTATCACTTGAGGGCATCACTTGGAAGAATGGAGGAAGGCATGCATCTGTCGTTGGGCCTTGTGAGTACAGACCTTGAGAGATCTTGGGAAATTTGTGTGCTAGCTATCCCTCTGGTGCCTAGTTATAGTCATCTGTGGGTCTGTTAAAGGGAACACCGGCTAGTGTCCTGAAGAGCTCTGTCCAGATACTTGTCCACTAAAGAAAAGGGACTTTGCTTTACTGGCTCTACTACTACTTAAGCAGAAAGGAAGATTAAAGTGGTTGTAAAGGCAGAAGGTTTTTTATCATAAAGCGGAGTTACATAGTTACATAGTAGGTGAGGTTGAAAAAAGACACAAGTCTATCAAGTCCAACCTATGTGTGTGATTATATGTCAGTAATACATTGTATATCCCCGTATGTTGTGGTCATTCAGGTGCTTATGTAATAGTTTTTTGAAACTATCGATGCTCCCACTGAGACCACTGCCTGTGGTGGTCTCAGCTGTGGTTCCACTCATTTTTCTGTTTATTAAAAGTCAGCAAAAAATTTAGCTGCTGACTTTTAATAAACACACACTCACCTGTCCCACAGTCCAGCGATGCGGCCGCCCGAAGCCTCGCTTCTCTTCCTCTCCTCTCCTCTCCCTGGCGCCGGTATTGCAAGTGTGGACACCCGGCTGTGACAGCTTGCGTCTTCACAGCCGGGTGCGCATGCGCAAGTCATGCTGCGCTTCCTGAATGGCCGAGTAATCTTCTGGGATCTGTGACGTGTCCCAAAAGATTTCAGGGAGGGAGGGGGAGAGGAGGAGTCACCTAGGCGGCGCGACCGGAAGCGGAATCTGAGTACCTGTCAAAACTAGATACCCGCTAGCCCCCCAAAAAATTACATGCCAAATGTGGCATGTCAGGGGGTGAGGAGTCCTTAAAATGGAAGTTCCACTTTTGGGTGGAACTCCGCTTTAATGAATTCTATGCATTAGATAAAAAGCCTTCTGTGTGCAGAAGCTCCCTTCAGCCCCCCTCATACTTACTTTAGCCCTATCTTCATCCAGCGATGTTGCACGAGAGACTCGGCTATCCGGGGCACCATCTTTAATGCATCTTTTAGGGTTTGCCCCCAAATCTTTGTTTGTCTTAAGCACAGGCTGCCATGAGGAGGCCTCAGGTGGCTGACCTGAGGGAGGAATGTTTAGACCCAGGTGCTTGGAAGAAGCCAACTGAGGGAAGCTGTCTGCCATTGATCGGTCTGGTATCACTTGAGGGCATCACTTGGAAGATTGGAGGAAGGCATGCATCTGTCGTTGGGCCTTGTGAGTACAGATCTTGAGAGATCTTGGGGACCTTGTGTGCTAGCTATCCCTCTGGTGCCTAGTTATAGTCATCTGTGGGTCTGTTAAAGGGAACACCAGCCAGTGTCCTGAAGAGCTCTGTCCAGATACTTGTCCACTAAAGAAAAGGGACTTTGCTTTACTGGCTCTACTACTACTTAAGCAGAAAGGAAGATTAAAGTGATTGTAAAGGCAGAAGGTTTTTTATCATAAAGCGGAGTTACATAGTTACATAGTAGGTGAGGTTGAAAAAAGACACAAGTCTATCAAGTCCAACCTATGTGTGTGATTATATGTCAGTAATACATTGTATATCCCCGTATGTTGCGGTCATTCAGGTGTTTATGTAATAGTTTTTTGAAACTATCGATGCTCCCCACTGAGACCACTGCCTGTGGTGGTCTCAGCTGTGGTTCCACTCATTTTTATGTTTATTAAAAGTCAGCAAAAAATGTAGCTGCTGACTTTTAATAAACACACACACTCACCTGTCCCACAGTCCAGCGATGCGGCCACCCGAGGCCTCGCTTCTCTTCCTCTCCTCTCCCTGGCACCGGTATTGCAAGTGTGGGCACCCGGCTGTGACAGATTGCGTCTTCACAGCCGGGTGTGCACTGCGCATGCGCAAGTCGTGCTGCGCGTCCTGAATGGCCAAGTAATCTTCTGGGATCTGTGACGTGTCCCAAAAGATTTCAGGGAGGGAGGGGGAGAGGAGGAGTCGCCTAGGCAGCGCGACCGGAAGCGGAATCTGGGTACCTGTCAAAACTAGATACCCACTACCCCCCCAAAAAAATGACATGCCAAATGTGGCATGTCAGGGGGTGAGGAGTCCTTAAAATGGAAGTTCCACTTTTGGGTGGAACTCCGCTTTAATGAATTCTATGCATTAAGATAAAAAGCCTTCTGTGTGCAGAAGCTCCCTTCAGCCCCCCTCATACTTACTTTAGCCCTATCTTCATCCAGCAATGTTGCACGAGAGACTCGGCTATCCGGGGCTCTCCATCTTCATTGGCTGAGACAGCAACAACGCACCATTGGCTCCCGCTGCTGTCAATCAAAGTCATTGAGCCAATGAGGGTAGAGAGGGGGCGGGCCCAGGCTGCGGCTCCATGTCTGAAAGGACACACAGAGCAACGGCTTAGCTCAGGTGCCCCCGATAGCAAGCTGCTTGCTGTGGGGGCACTCAACAGGAAGGAGGGGCCAGGAGTGCCGAAGTGAGGCCCGAGAAGAGGAGGATTTGGGCGGCTCTGTGCAAAACCACTGCAAAAAAAAAAAAAAGAGACTTTAGTACTTTAGCATCACTTTAAGTCATCAGTTGTACATAGTTCTTATCTTTGGAGTATCCCACCACTACCCTCAACCCTATCCAAGTTCTCCAAAAAATAAAAACAACAAAAACAACATCCCCTAGACTGGTCTTTTGAGAAAGAGAATGAGCCTGTTGTATGCCTGGCTGTGGGGCTGAAGTTGGGACCTGGACAAGTAATTCCTGCGGCTCTTATGGGAGTAGCGCTACATAAAGAATGCAATTTGAATGGCACGCTAATGTTGTTTTTTGGAGCACACTACAACGCATAATAATACACTAACATAGATTGTGCACCTTTTTAATACATTGTGGTGTGTTAGAGAGCCCATTTTAAAGAATAGCCTGCCATAACACAATGCACATTATCACACAATCTAATGCTCGTTAACACATTACACAGTCCCTAATGTTTGGAATTGTTCACACCAACACTTGAATCCGATCCAGCTCTCTGATTGGCTAAGGAAAACATGTACTGGTCAAAAACAGGTGAAATGCATGCAGAACCAACTTTTAATCACCAATAGATCAATGTAATCTTCTTCCATCCCTGCCAAATGCACAGAAAAGTGAACTGTTGGTGATAGGTTGTCATGATCTGCTAGATTGTTTTTTTCAAAAGCTGATTCAAAGCGGCTGGAATTGCAATAATAATACCTAGATTCTGCCCATCATAAAGCCCTGCAACTTCCTGTCCTAGGGTGACAATGCTCACTTACGGCATTGTATCTTCAATGCAGCAGTGTTATCACCCCAGACTGGTTGCACCCTCCTGTAGTCCACAGAGGTGAATTGGACAGGGCTGATAACACAGCTTGATATTTCCATGCTGAGTGCACAGGAAGTGAGGAGCTCATTGGATTTCTGACAGGAGTAACGGGTATTTTTCTGTGCTTGCAGTGTTTTAAACATACAAAATATGAGAAAATGTGCATATATTGAAGATCTGTACTGAAAATATCAGATGACAGTTGGACATGCAGGCAGAATGAATACAAGTTTGTTCATTCTTTTTGAATGTGAACCCCAAGTATAAGTGTGACACGGTGATGCACAAATGTTAATATTTCAGTTATATTTCAGCTGTTGTAATGCAGTTATGGTTGCAGCTGTCCACATAAATTTTTCGCTACTTTTCTGTTGTCATTCGGTATAAAGTCATACATTAGCTTGTTTCTTACCTGAATGTTCACTGACGTTCATTGAGTTTTATCGTGATGTATGCACATGCTTATGTATTTTTCAAATGTTTTATACATTGGTCTGTATGAGATTATTTTGCACAGACATATAGTTCTTTTTTATAAATTCTTTATTTTAATTTTTCTTTCACATATACAGAGATACAGCATTTCATACAATACATCTTGTATAACAATCCTAACTTCTCTCTCCTTCCCCACATCATGTATATTGTCGTTTATCGCGCTTTCCGATCTATCACCTCAAAATTTTTACCTTCTCTTTCCTTTTTCTTTCTCATTAATCATATTGCTGTAAATCTCCATTATTTTCTCCTCCACCCCTCCCCCGACCCTCTCCCTCCCCCTGTATCCGGGGCCCTAGGACTCCGGGTTATGCATCACATCTTACAGCTATAGATCCTTTAATTAGAAAACTAAAAATCTTCAAGAGAGAAGAAGAAAAAGAAAAGAAAAAAAAAGAAAGAGAAAAAAAAAAAAAACAACACCTCAGACCCCCCCTCTCCTCCACCTCTCCCCCACGTCTCCTCCTATCCCCCCCCCCCCCCCCCGTTCTCTAAAGATGGTATAGGGAGCCCAAATTTGACGGTATTTATCCTCCTGCTCCTGTCTCATGGTGAGACTCTCCATTTGTTGGATTTCTGTTATTTTAGCAATCCATTGTGCTCTTGTTGGTGAGGCTGTACTCTTCCAGAGAGCAGGAATACATGCTTTCGCTGTTGTGAGCAAATGTCTCACCAAATATTTTTTGTACTTTTCTATTGAAAGCGGAATGTCAAACAGAAGGAAGGTGGCCGGCATCTATCCAAGAGACACATTAGTGATTTCTTTTATTGTTTCAGCAACCATCTTCCAGAACTCTTTTATTCCAGGGCAATCCCAAAAAATGTGCATCAGTGTGCCCTCAGCTCCTTGGCATCTCCAGCAGAGGTTGGATACCTGTGGATAAATTCGATTCAACACTACTGGGGTTCTATACCACCTACTCAGGATCTTATAGCCCCCTTCTTGATATCGAGTTGCTAATGAGGACTTATGTGTGTATCTGAATATCTTGTTTTTCTGGGTCTCCGAGAAGGTGACCCCCAAATCTGTTTCCCATGCCTGTATGAAACCCAGTTCTTGTGGGGCCTTCAACTCGTTCACCATTGCGTACATCATCGATAGCGCATGTCTCACTACTTTCCCTTTAAGACATAGTTTCTCGAACTTAAATAATGTAGTTATTTCCCTCGTTTGCTTAGATATTGATTGCAGAAAGGCATTCAACTGCATCCGCCCAAATAGATCTAATTCCTCTGAGAGTTCTCAATCGATCTCCTCTCTAGACATCACTTGGTTATTTTTTGAGAAATGTATTAGTCTACTTCTACCCTGTTGCTTTAATTTTGTGAATTTTTTATCCTTTAAGCCCGGCAAGAATCCTGGGTTACCCACAATCGGGGTCATTGGGCTCAGGGGCCTATCCATTTTGATTTTCTTAAATGTCTTTTTAACCGAGTTCAGCGTGGCCCCCACCGTTGGGTGGTGCTTTACTGCCTTCGGTATGATCGTATTCGGAAGCCACGCCAATCCCTCTAGGGGTATCTCGGACATTGCCTGTTCCATCTGCACCCAAGGTTTTTTTTGAGATGTGCACCAATCCAGTACTCTTGTTAGGTGTATCGCCTCATAGTATCCCACTGGCTCGGGAAATCCCACCCCACCTTGTTCCTTTGCTAGGGTCAGAATATCTCTCCAAATTCAGACCTTGAGGACAGATCCAGGAGAAATAATCTCAAACTTAGAGGCATACCTGAATCTGTTCCCCCTAACCAGCTCCTGCAATATGTCCAGACCCTGTTCTCCACTCTGTTACCAGGGGCATCAGCGCAAGATCTCCTTGTAGATAGGATTCACAGAATTCCCAAGCCATCATTTCTCCCCGATGACATCCCCAGAGATGTTCTGATGAGGGTTCACTTTTACCACATCAAGGACCAAATAATGCAAGCGTCCCGCAAGCCAGGGGGTATCCCTCAGCAGTATGCAACGATCAGACTACTGCCGGACCTATCCAGGCACACACTTCAACGCCGCCGCAACCTACTGACTATTACAAAAGCTTTGAGGAATCACAACATACTCCACAAATGGAAGTACCCTGCTACCCTCACCATAACCCACAACGGTAATACCATTGATATTTCCAAACTGGAAGAAGGGATAGGTGTGCTACGCCAATGGGGAATACTTCCTGAACAACTCGTCCAACACTCACCCCCCTCAGGCTTGCAACCACTGCAAAATGATTGGCAAGTGGTGTCCCACAAACGCTCAACTAAGAAGTAGACAGGTGGAAACGCACAATTCTGATATCTAAATTTGCACAAATATCTCCGGGGTTGAGATCTCCATTTGAATCTCCCTTACATCCCTCCTCTATCAATAGCAGCTACGACTGCACGAGGATCAGTTTATGGATCCGGTTCTTAGTATAACCCAGTTGACTTTTTTTGTTTTATATTGTTCTTTCTACTGTTCATTTATTATACACAGATCCATAGGAATCGAAATGACTGCAAGCGTTGAAGAAGTTACAACTCAACTACCTGGCCAGCACAGCTTTACAGTATCTGAAAACGAATCATATGGGAACAGTGAGTACCCGCACGACATCTCCACAATAACTCCCCTACATCTGTTACAATGACGATCAAACTGATATCCATTAATACCCGGGGATTGAACCATCCTGCTAAGCGATTCGCCATGTGGGCTGAAGCCACGAAACACGGGGCAGACATTCTCTGTGTACAGGACACACACTTTCAGCTAAACAAAATCCCGTACTGTTCGCACAAAGACTTTCCATATGTGTACATGGCCTGTACACCTAACAGTAAAACTAGAGGTGTCATGCTCGCCATCAAGAACTCTATCTCCTTTCAACCCAGAAACGTTGTGCTTGACGTTAGTGGCAGATACATTATTGTCACAGGGGATATTAACTCTAAACCTTACACGATCGTCACGGTGTACGCCCCTAACTCTCACCGCTTTCTAAACAAGGTCATTAAAAAGGCAAACTCCATTAAATATGGCAACCTTCTGATTTGCGGGGACTTTAACATCACCTCTGACCCTAGAATGGACACCTCCTCAGGTAAATCTAAGGGTACTCTGTCTCTCCAATCATTGCTCCACAAGGAGGAACTATTTGACGCCTGGAGATGCCTCCATGCAAACGAAAGGGACTACACCTTTTTCTCAGACAGACATGGCTCCTACTCTCGTATAGACATGTTCCTAACGGACAAATGGCTATTGCAAAATGTAGAAATAACAAAAATTCACGATATTACATGGTCAGACCATGCTGCCATCTCTATGTCTGTTGCGGAAAAGGGTGTCTCCTCTTCACCCCCCATCTGGCGCTGCAACACCAAAATTATCCAGGAACAACAATTCCAAAAACTCATTTCCTTACACCTTAAGACCTACTTCCAAGAAAACACAGGTTCGGTCGAGGATCCATATGTTATATGGAACGCACACAAGGCGTACATGAGAGGTATACTAATTCAATTAGGTGCCATAGAAAAAAAGAGGAAAGCACAACTATTTAATAAAGTCCTTGCAGACCTGCGTGTTATAGAATCCCAAAACAAGAACTCACCTTCAGCACCATTAGCTAACAAACTTTCCTCCCTCAGAGAAACCCTCAGAGAGCTCCTGACCCAACAGTACGATAAACACCTTAGCCATTTAAAACGTAACTATTATTCTAATGCCAATAGAGCAAGCAAATACCTAGCGAACAGACTAAAAGCAGCTCGTACTAAAACTAGAATAGCTTATCTGAATCACCCCACCTCACCACACAAAATTGTCAACCCCCAAGATATAGCGAACCACTTCGCAGAATATTACAGCTCATTATACAACTTGCATAGGGATCCCAATACCCCACAACCTAATATAGACAAAATCCAAACGTTTCTACAGAAGCTACATCTCCCCTCCCTATCAGAACAACAGCTTTCCGATCTAAATGCACCAATCATACCCCAAGAGGTGGAAAAAACTATACACTCCCTACCAAATGGAAAGTCACCTGACCCCGATGGATTCTCTAACGAATATTTCAAAACATTTAAATCTACCCTATCGCCCCACTTGTCCAGGGTCTTCAACAAAGCTGCAGACTCTGCAACTTTGCCACAAGAGATGCTGAGAGCACATATAGTGACAATACCAAAACCGGGTAAAGACCCCAACACTCCAGCAAACTTTAGGCCTATATCCCTTCTCAATACTGATACCAAAGTCTATGCAAAACTGTTAGCCAAAAGAATGATGAATATCCTACCTTTACTCATTCAGCGTGACCAGATGGGATTTGTGAAGGGGAGACAGACTTCTGATGCAACAAGGAGAATTATCAATGTGATGCACTATGCTGAAAAAACCCGAACGCCTTCTCTGCTGCTTTCTATAGACGCAGAGAAGGCGTTCGACAGAATCCATTGGACTTATATGGAAATTGTATTGAATAAGTTTGGCTTCAAAGGGAACATACTAAATGCTGTCTTAGCGCTCTATTCCTCACCGTCTGCACAGGTATACTCTGCAGGCCTCCTGTCTACACCATTTAGAATTTCGAACGGGACCAGACAGGGTTGCCCCCTGTCTCCGACCATTTTTAACCTAATGATTGAACCTCTGGCTGAAGCTATCCGCTCACATCCACTGATTACGGGCTTCCGGCTTGGCTCTGGCAATCACACCATCAATTTATTTGCGGATGACGTAATCCTACTCTTGACCACTCCGCTAACGTCCCTACCAGAAGCACACAAAATCCTCACTACCTTTGGGGAGATTTCCTACTATAAAGTTAATTTCACTAAATCCCTAATACTGGACTTAGGAGTACAACCTCACGCAAAACGTGCTCTTCAAAAGCTGCTTCCATACACATGGAGCACGGGAGGCATCACCTACCTAGGTATTATAATCACAAATAAGATTTCTGCACTCGCCATAGCCAATATGTCCCCGCTGATAGCCAAGCTGGAAGCTCAACTCAGGGATTTATCGAAAAAGGAAATATCATGGATGGGTAGAATCTCTGCTTATAAAATGTTGATACTGCCGCAAATATTATATGTATTCCACACCTTGCCACTGCATATTCCTTTCCATTATCTTAAGAACTTATCAGATCTAGGTTGGAAATATATCTGGAATGGAAAGAAAGCTAGATGTTCACAAAACAATTTGCTATCCCACAAACTAATAGGGGGGGCGGGCTTAGTAGACATTTATGACTACCTATGGGCGGTAAGACTAGATCAACTTAAATATTGGCTACAGAACGCCGACGCACCACTATGGGTAGAGATAGAAAAAGCTTACTCACCGACAAAAGACTTAAAGCTATTACTTCTTGGAGACAGATGGGCTCGATGGGACACGACTATCCTATCACCTCCAATGCAGACTTCCATTAAGACATGGAGGTTATTCCTAGAACGAAATCACCAAGATAGCCAGGACATTGACTTCAAACTACCCCTGAAGCTGTTAGAAGCCAAAATACCATTGTTGAAGGTGGCAGACCTGACTGACCAGGGTATAACACACATATTGGACCTATATGAAGGTACAAGACACAAATCTGTGAACCAAATTATGACACAATACCACCTCACAAACGACAAGTTGTTCAAATGTCTGCAAATCACACATCTCCTACACTCCGCGGAAACACCAACCGTAGCACTTCCAAGCAAAGTCTGGCAATTCTTCTCCACAGCCAAATTAGATACGAAAGGCATATCATTCTTCTACAACATACTACAAGATAAACTAACCTTTCACAAAACTGTAGCAATGACAAAGTGGGAGGTAGACCTGGGTACCTCCTTCTCAGGAGATAAATGGAAACACACATTCAAAGAAGTACACAAAGCTTCCCACTGCGTAAAACACTGGGAATTGGCGATTAAAATGGCAAACAGGTGGCACTATACTCCGTTCAGAATAGCAAAGTTTTTTCCAGGTACATCACCTAGCTGTTGGAGAGAATGTGGTCAAACGGGGAATCTACTACATATGTTCTGGAACTGCCCAAATATTAAAAGCCTATGGAACCAAGTTTTCCAATTAATCTCATCTCTGACAGGCATAATCACGGCACCAGACCCCGCTTTAGCAATCTTACACTTAAACATAGATCACTTCCACCATAGCTTCAGACCAGTCATAACACACATTCTATTAGAAACACGCTCACTGATCCTACGTAACTGGAAATCTAGCAAGGCCATAAACTTATCTGATGTAACAACAGCGGTGCACAGGAATTACACATTTGAAAGACTGATTGCTATCAATTCTTTGAAATGCTCAAAATTTGACAATTGTTGGTCTATCTGGCCCAAGAACTTATGAAGAACTTATGAAATATTAAATAGATGCTTCAATGCACTGAATATTTACGAAATATGAACGTGTATATCGGAAACTGTGTATATTTTCTTATAATACATATGTTGTTAAAATTTAAAATTTTTCAATAAAAATTATTGACTTAAAAAAGAATATCTCTCCGAATTCTGGCTGGTTTCCCAGCCCAAATAAAGCTCCCAAACTTTGCTCTTAATTCCCTCAGGAATCCTATAGGGATCCTGATAGGTAGTGTCTGTAATAGGTATAGTAGTCTCGGCATTACATTCATTTTTATGATATTAATTCTGCCAAACCACGTAAATACTTCCTTATCCCACCGCTGTAGGTCCAATTTTATCTGTCGTACCAGAGGGATAAAGTTAAGTTCGAGTATCTTATTTAATCTCTTTGGTATTTTTGTCCCTAGGTATCCTATATGGGAGTCTGTCCATCTAAACGGGAAAGACGTACCTAACTGCTGTTGCATCGTAATGTTTAGCTCAACTCCCATTGCTTCTGATTTGTTGTAGTTAACCTTGAAGTTCGACAGTCTCCCATATTTACCTATCTCGACCAGTAGTGAAGGCAATGATATTACTGGGGAGGTTATAAAAAACAAAAGATCATCTTCAAAAGCACACAGCTTATGTTCCTCTCCTTTAGCTACAATACCCCTGATATCTGGATTAGCCCTTATTGTTCTTAAGAATGGTTCCAGGGTTAAAATAAAAATAATTGGTGATAATGGGCAGCCCTGCCGTGTTCCATTATGTATCGAAAAGGGTTCAGATAATATATCATTTACCCTAACTCTAGCTTTTGGAGAGGAATATAAATTCATGACCCAGTTCTGCATCCCTCTCCTCAATCCTATATGTTGCATAGTGGCTTTCAGAAAGTTCCAATCCACTCGGTCGAATGCTTTTTCTGCATCTGTAGATAGAAGTACTAGTGGTTTTTGATGGAGTTGCGCAAACTGTATCGCACTTATAACCCGTTGCGTGTTTTCCCTTCCTTCTCTCTCAGGTGTAAACCCAGCTTGATCCAGGTGGATCAGAGCTGAAATATACGGCAATAATCTATTTGACAGTATTTTTGTGAGAATCTTTAGATCTACATTTAGTAGGGAAATTGGGCGGTAACTTGCACATTGTGATGGGTCTTTCCCTTCCTTGGGTATTACAGTTACATGCGCCATCAATGTTTCTGCAAGCATCACTTGCCCTTCTCGTATCGAGTTAAAGGCCTCCAAGAATCTTGGTGCCAATTTATCCGCAAAAGTTTTATAATAGAGTAGGGTATACCCATCTGGGCCAGGGGCCTTCCCTGGTTTTAATGTTTTAAGGGCATCCGTAAATTCTTTCAACGTAATTGGGCCATCTATGTCTTCTGCTCCTTCATCCGGCAGTCTTGGCATTCCCGAGTCCTCTATGTATTCTTTAGCTTCCACTGCACTAAATATCCTTTGGGTCCGGTGTTGGTCCCCTAATTGGTAAAGGCTTACATAGTAGTCTCTAAATGCCCTTGCGATTGCCTGAGATGAATTCACTAATGCGTAGACATGTGCAATTCGTTTCGTTCCGAATTCGTTTTTTAACGAATTTCGACAAATTCGTTAATTCGGAAATATCCGAATTAACGAAAACTCATTAACGAAAACGAATTTTAACAAATATCCGTAAATTCAAATTTACGAATGTACGAATTTACGAATATACGAATTTACCAATGCACGAATTTACGAATGTACAACTATCCGGAAATTCGTAAATTTGAATTTACGAATTTCCGAATATTCGTACATTCGTAAATTTGTACATTCGTACAATCATAAATTAGTAAATTCGGAATTCTGAAATAATAATTAACTAATAACTTAACTATTACTAACTATTCAATTATAGGTATTGTAATTTCCTTTCAAATTTGGCTGTTAGTGAACTTAACGAAGTTACGAATTGTTTTCCGACATAATGAATGCCGTATCTAAATGAATGGAAAGTAATGAATTAATAATAATAATAAATAACAATAATAATAATAAAAACGTTTTATTATTATTATTATTAATTTGTTCCGTTCCATTTGTTTAGATGCGGCATTTGTTATTTCAGGTTATGCGTAACTTCAGATAAATTTGTATTCGTTACGTTCGCTAACAGCCAAATTTGAAAGGAAATTACAATACCTATAATTTAATAGTTATTTTTTCAGATTTTCAAATTTTCGGGTTTTCGAAAATATCGAATTTCCAAATTTCCGAAATTACGAATGTATAAATTTACGAATGTATAAATTTACGAATGTACGAATTTACGAATGTATAAATTTACGAATGTACAAATTTACGAATGTACAAATTTACGAATGTATAAATTTACGAATGTACAAATTTACGAATTTACGAATTGCGATCATAACGAATGACCCGAAAAACGAAAAAAAAAAAAAACGAATGAAACGAAAACGAAAACTAACGAATTTTTTGGCAGTGCACATGTCTACTAATGCGTCTCCCTGTATTTTGATATGTTCAATGTAATTTTGTGTTCTCGTTTCTCTGAGTGCATTCGCTAGCATCCTGCTCGGTTTATTACCGTATTCATAGAAAGCCCGTCTGCTTCGGGTCATTGTGGCTTTTGCTTTATCCATTAGTATTAAATTTAATTCCTCGCGCAGACGATTTAACTTTTCCTCTGTCTGTAACACTTGTGATTTCTTATGTGTCATTTCCAGACTACGGATCTCCCCGAGCAAGGACTCTAGCCTAGCACTCATTCGACATTTTCTACGTGTCCCTAATGAAATCAAGATGCCTCTAATATAACATTTATGTGTTTCCCACAGACATGTTGGGGTCACCTCTCCTGTCTCGTTTGATGAAAAGAAGAAGTCCAATTCCTGTGCTATCTGTGTCTCACACTCTGTCTCTTTCAACAGAGTCTCATTTAGCTTCCATTGCCATTCTCGCGTTGTAACTTCTCCCCATTCTACAACACAATTAGTTGGCGCATGATCTGATAGCGTACGTGTCCCAATGGTAGTCTCCACTATGCACTGTAGGGCATTTTGAGATATAAATACGTAGTCTATTCTAGAGTACGTTTTATATTTTGGAGAGAAAAAAGTATAGTCCCTGTCGTGTACGTGTAGAGTTCTCCAGCTATCCCTAATTTGCAGTTCCTGGAGCAGTCTTTTTGCTTTCCGTAATTTTGCATACGATAAGTGAGAGGTACCCTTTGACACATCCAAAGTCGGGTCCAGTGCCATATTTAGATCTGCTCCCATCATCAAAATCCCCTCTTTGTTTTGATGTATTAGGGTCATATATGTTTCCAAGGCCGCCACCTGACCCTCATTGGGCAAATAGAGATTCACCAAGGTTACTTTTTGATCATATATGAACCCTTTTACGATCAGGAGACGGCCTTCCTCATCTTTAATTGTATTTCTTTCTTTCCACGGTATCTGTTTCGATATAATAATCGAGACACCCTTTGCTTTTGATGTCTGTGATGCACTGTGATATATCGTCGGGAATCTATAATTCCCCAGTCTTGGAATTTTATCTTTTTTAAAATGTGTCTCCTGGAGAAATGTAAAATGAGATTTCAGTCTCCACAATTCCGCCAACAGCATATTACGTTTCTCTGGGGAGTTCAGTCCCTTCACATTGTAGGATGTGAACGTTATTCTAGTCATCCTGAAGTTTTATCTTTTTATCTTTTTCAGTTTGTAAAATCAGTCTCTTTGTGCGTTCTAGAGCTAAACCCTGATCTTTCAAAGGTATTTCCGGGGTTATCCCGGACACTTGCCAAATGTGTATGGGGCCGCAGGAGTCGAACTGGAGGAGAGGTGGGGAGAGGGGAAAGAGGGAGTAAAGGGAGAGAGAAAAAGAGAGAAAAAAAATAAAAAAGAAGAAGAAAGAAAACAAAACAAAAAAAAAAGCTTATATCCTAGAGTCCGGTATGTCCCTGTGACTCCAAGAGGAAGAGAATAAATAAATAAAAGGCAAACGCACGTGGGCGCGCCCACCCTGCGTGTGCTATAGACAAAGAATAAAAGGGAGAAGAACAAAGAGAAAAAAAAATAAAGCGCCTCTGACTTCCCTCTCTCTGGAGGAGAGGCGTATAAAGTGGGAGGGGGTAGTTGTGCGACAATGGAGTTTTGCGGCTTCCCTTCCAATGCCCCCTCAATTTTTAAATAATCTTTTCCCCTTCATACTAATATCCCTAATCATCCTGATATATTTCCATTTTAAGTTTATACAGCCCTCCCCTTTACCACTTCCGACTCATAAATTCTATCCAGCTTATATTTATTCTCTTTAATATGCATTCCTTTGGTACCCGCCCTTTCTAATGGGTACATATAATCATTTACATATACATACAGGTTCAATTAAGTTGTTCATACCCTACAGTATTCTATATTTAATGTTCACACATTTACCCGCATATATCTGGAAAAAGAAAAGAGAAAAAAAATAAAAAAACTCCAACAGAGCTAGAGAAGCAATATCAGCCGGAGAGTCTCCTACGTGCTCCTAATAAGACTATATGTATCGACAATATATATTATCTATTCTTCCATGCTCTTGTCTTCTGTCCGGTATCTGTCCTGTATCTTACTCGGGAACCTCTTACCCATAGTATTCGGGGGCGGGTATATGTCTTGCTTCTACTCCTGCCTCCTCTATATATCTATCTAACTGATATGCTGCTTAGTTCTCTACTTAGCATTTCCCTTCTCTATAATAATTGCCCTTTACCCTCTCCCCCCCCCCCTGTGTTCTATTATCTGTGCCTCCAAAACCCACAAAAGCGGAGAGAAAAAAAACCCAAAAAAAACACGTCGAGGAAGGTGTCAAAAGTGACAGGGTGGCATGAATTACTGCCCCCTTATCACTCCCACCTATACAATGGTCCAAAGGACCTGTGTAAATGTCGCTACTAGAAGAAAGAAAAAAAAAAAAGAAAGATTGAGTCAACACCCAAATTTATATATAATGTGTAACTTCCTTGCCCTACTAATCTTTTCCAAACCCAAAAAAGGTACAAAAGCACAATAAAAAGAAAGGAACACTTATGTGATCTAATCCAAAAAAAAAAAAAAAAGATAGGAAAACCCCCACTATCGACCTGTGTGCACCCTGTGCTGTATGTGTCTACCTTGTAGATATATTGTGTATTATCAATTCTTCACCTAATCCCCCCCTTCCCAGTTGGTTGCCAAGTACCTGAACGTCTGTATTTTTACATATACCCGCTCCCCATGTTTTTTTTCCCTTTTTTTTCTTACATTTATATTTACTTATAATTCCTTCCCTAAATTTATATGCATTTATACATTCATTCTTTATTGTTTCAATTTTCCCCCTTCTTCCCTTCCCATCTCTCCTCCCAATTGCTCCCCCAGACAAAAAAAAAAGAAGGAAAAAGACACACATGTATCCCCCCCAGAAAAAAAAAAAAAAAAAGAAAGAGGGGGAGAACCATACACACCCAGAGAAATTTAATAAATGAAATAATACAAGATAAAAGGGGGTGGCGGGGGGTACTATTTACGATGATTGGACTATCAGATCCCCCTCCCCACTCGGTTCTTCATATACCGGTTGGAAGTAGAGTCTAGGCTCTCCCTTATCCCCCCCCCCCCAAAAAAAAAACACTCTCCTTTCCTCTTTTTCTTCTTGGTCTGCTTAGTTCACATGGAAAAGTCCTTCAAAAGGCGGAGAAAAAAAAAAAACACACACCAAAATTCATCCTATTGAATTGTTGGGTTGTATATTATGTATATTATGTCCCTGTTTTTATCCCTGTTTTTTGTCTACTGTCCTCTTAGTTTATATTTGTTGTTGCGGGGTATATTGTGGAGCCCATCCAGGCTGGTAGACCTAACCAATTGGGGACTTCAATGGCCTGGCCTCCTAGAAATTTAAATAACTCCGGAAGTTGATCTGGATCTCGCAGGTTGAAACTTCGCCCCCCCTTTTTCACATGTACTGCCAATGGGTGTCCCCACCGATATGTACCCCCATTCGCTAATACATGATCCAAAAGAGGTTTCAACATACGCCGCCTGGTTTTTGTTTGTCTGCATAAATCTGGGAAAATTTGTATTTCCCCTCCTTCATATTCCAAAACTCCCGTCTGCCAGGCAGCTCTCAGAATGTCTTCCTTTATCCTATAGAAATGGATCCTGCATAGTACATCTCGTGGATTAGTCAAAGTATAGTTTGCAGTGGTAGGTACCTTATGTACGTGATCTAATTCAATCGCAGTTTCTGGGGCTTTTTTTAACAAGCGATTTAGAATAGTCGTCACACAGTCTCTTAATGCCTGCCCCTCAATGTTTTCTGGGACCCCCTTGATCCGGATATTATTTCTCCTACTCCTGTTTTCATTTTCCTCTGACTGCAGCTGTAGCATGGTTAGTTGACGACTCTGTAAGTGTACATTTTCCTCCAGCGCCTCCATACGTGGGTCCAATACGCTTTGCATAGACTCCCACTTACAAAGTCTGTCATCCATCCCTGCAACTTTTGTGCGCACCTCCTCAATCTCCACTCTTAGTGCCCCCGTTACACTGACCATCAGCGTCTGCATATCTTCTCTGGTAGGCAGTGCCTGTATAAGCTGAAATAGCATCTTAATGTCAGTCTCTCCCCCCTGTACCTGCGTCCGAATATTGTGTGCAACAGGTTGTCCTACCTGGAGTCCTTGGACCTTGGACCCTGATGGGCTGTACGATGCATCTCCGCTATTTGGCTCCTGCATAGCTGTAGGGGTTCCTGCTTTGGCTTCTCTCCCTCCTGGATGCTGTACTCTCAGTGGTATGGGGATCGCTGCAGCTGGTGTGGATAATTCTGGCAGGGATTTCCGAAGCAGAGTCCCTCTCTGTCCACCTTCTCCGTCTTGTATGCAGTCCTGCTTTCCCGTCCTGTAGTGGGTATGATAAGTGTGGACCGGAGTGTGCGGCACAGCTGCGCTCTTCCCCCGCCTCAGCATGGACGATGCCCACTTCTTACTTCACGCTGTGGGGGCTGTGTGTTATCCGGAATTCAGGATTTACCGACGGTCTCCTGGAGGGTGCATGTTCTGGTGCCTAGATCTCTCTGCACGCCAGCTCACTCCATCGCGCCGTAGCCACTCCCCCCCTGAAAGCGGAAGTCCACCAGACATATAGTTCTTCACTTGTAACTGGATTACACATTTTGGACTTATTTGATACAAATGAGAGACAGATCATGCTAAAATGTGTTGTTCATTGTTTCTGGAGGGCAGCAGATTGGCCAAACCTAGTCTATGAAAAGTTTAAATAAATGTAGATCTTTGCAGTGTAATTATTCCCAAACTGTATCACTATTTTATATAATATGTGACATGATAAGACACATGTCAGTTTTGTCATTACAAAACTTCAGCATTTAAATGTTACTGTATAATGCTTTTTGCATTAGCATATGGCAAACTTTTGTGAAAAAAATGAATACGATTCAAAATACCTTCCACTTAGATATTAGACACGGAGTTACTGCACAAGACTTTCTACCATTTCAACAAAAGGCGTTATCACGTAAATCTAGCAAGGCAAGACATATCTTACAGTGCAACTACATATTACTGATATTTTATGACACCCTGATTTCTCACAAATACAGACTCCAGTGCAGAGCAGCCCTGGAATTTAGCCAGTTAGTAAATTTTTATGTGTGGCCCATCCTTAAAAACAAATTAAACCAACTGATTCATTTGTCTGTTTCTGCACTTTCCTTGGTATAGCATTAATATTGTTTTATGGGATAGACGCTGCCAGAAATAAATTATAACATTTTTTGTTTTAGGTGTGTGAGACATATTATAGCTAAAATTATGAACAAAGTGGGCCTTGCCAACTCTTAGAAGCTAATAAAAGGGTCTTTCTAGTTTACTGTTGACCAAGCCCATATCAGCACCTGTATAAAAAGGTCTAGTCACCACTGACTGCCAACAGAGCCAGATCTGACATTGGCCGCTGTTCATTCAACTTCCAAGAGAATTCACTGTTGTTCAACAGCAAATTTGTCAAGACAACATGCCACACAAACAGTATCATAAATCCGGAGTTAGGAACTTCAGCTCTTCCTCTTTATGTGCACCAGGAAATGCCAGCGGATTCAGTGTCTCTTCATACCGACGGGGGCCTAGCTTTAGTAGCAGAAGCCTTCACAACGTAGGCTCTGTTGGGCACAGAATGTCAGGGGCAAGCTACATGAGGGGCTCATATGGGTATGGTGGACATGGATCTGGACTAGGAGTTGGTGGTGTTGGATCCTCCTTCAGCAGTAGGGTTGGTGGAGGATATGGTGGTGGTGGATTTGGTGCTGGTGGTGGATATGGGCTTGGTGCTGGATTTGGTGCTGGATTTGGTGCTGGTGGTGGATATGGTGTTGGTGGTGGTTTTGGAGCTGGTGGTGGGTTTGGTGGATATGGAGCTGGATTTGGCCCTGCTGGTATCACACCAGTTACTGTTAATCAAAGCCTTCTCACGCCACTCAAACTGGATATTGACCAAAGCATACAAAGATTGAGAAAAGAAGAAAAGGATCAAATTAAAACATTGAACAACAGATTTGCCTCCTTCATTGACAAGGTACAATATAAAAACATATTTATTTTACAGCACACCGCTGATTTTTTTTGTGTCCTCACTAATATGCCTCTGACAACTTGTTTTCAGGTCCGATTTTTGGAGCAACAAAATAAAATGCTGGAGACTAAATGGACTTTGTTACAAGAACAAAAGACTGTAAGAAGCCATATAGAACCCCAGTTTGAGGCTTACCTAAGCAATCTCAGGAGGCAACATGAAAATATTAACGGGGACAGAGCCCGGCTGGAGGCTGAGCTAAGGAACATGCAAGATATTGTGGAGGATAACAAAAAGAAGTAAGTAAAATAGCACTGGACCGCAACAAGGGACAGTTGCCCAGTGTACATTGAAGTTTCTGATGAGGAAAAGGCACAATTTCAAGCTGGAATAACAAGTTACTAATAATTAAGTATGACTGCAATTCCTGTTTTTAGCATTTGTTATGTCACGGCTGAGATGGGGCCACATTTAACAGATGTACAGGCAAAGCTGCCACTGTATAAAATGACTGCAGTATGTATTACCTAAAGTAAAGACTAAAAATATTATCTCTACAAGTCTGAATGGATGATAGCAGGAAACTTTGTGTGCAGCATATAAAATATTCACTTACAATCCTGAAATTACTATTTATTTTTTATTGCTCTTGATTACATGTGGAAGTAAATATTGATTATAGAATTTCTGTCAATACATTGCTACATTTTAGTTTTTTTGTTTTTTTAAGGTATGAAGATGAAATCAACAAGCGCACAAGTACAGAAAACGAATTTGTTTTACTTAAAAAGGTGAGCACATACATATAAGTAGAATGATTAAGGCCATACTGTACTGTGCGCTCCTTTATGGGACATAGAGTGATGTGTATGTATTGATGTTCTGAGGAACATGTCATTTTATAAATGAGTAAAAGTAGAAAATGTAATTTAAAACATGTAGCTGACTGGTAAATGGCATACATTTAAACTATTATGATGCAGTTATGGTCAAAGCTGCACACTCTTTTTTTTCTGTACCTTTCTGTTGTCAGTCTGTATAAAGTGGTACATTAGCTTGTTTCTTACCTGAATATTTACTGATGCTTTCTGATGTTTGTCATTTGCTGCCATAAACTGTTAATACAGTGTGTGCTAGGAAATTTAATTGTGATGTATGAACATGCTTATGTATTTTTCTATAAATATTTAATACATTGGTCTGTATGAAATTTATTTGCATTTGCATTTATTTTTGTACGTGTAACTGGATAATACATTTTAGCCTTAGTTGATAAGAAGTGATTGACAGGGTATGTTGAAATGTGCCATTCACTGTGTCCGGAGGGTGGCAGATTAGCCAAACCTAGTCTATGTAGAGTTCAATTAAATTAGATCTTTACAGTGTAACTATTTCCAAACTGTATCACTATTTTATATAATATACATAATGATACACATTTCAAAACATTAAAACAGTAACAAATTTAATATGGTTATTTTATCACTTCTATCTACCTGGTATATAACCAATGTAGGTATTTTTAAACTTAACTTATCAAACCTCTCAGTCATATTATATGTCCTCTAATGGGCAAATTGCAAAACGTAGAGTACTTCTACGTTTACATCTGTATCTTTATTTGGACATCTTATAACTTTTTTCCAATTACTGCTTCTGAAGTTGAGTCAGGTACACCAGTTTTAAATTCCATAACTTCCTATACTTAGCTAAATGTATTAGATACATTGGTCTTTGACATAAAAAGTGAGCAGAAGTGCAGGGCAATTTGAAACAAAATCTTCTTCAGTTTTCTTCACACTTTAGTAAATCCAGCCTATATTCACATGAGTTTACTGTATATTAAAGGTTAGTAAATCAAACCCATAGTGTGGTGGTTGGTGATATGTTTAAGGAAGGGTTGATGACCAACATTCTATCAATCTCTGAGATATCAATCTGCCTGTTGTTGATTTTTGTTGATTATTTTAAATTAATTATCAACTCAAAACTAATAATATGAATGTTTTAGGATGTGGATGCTGCTTTTATGAACAAATCAGAGCTGGAGGCCAAAGTGGGGTTGCTGCATGATGAAATCAACTTCCTCCGAGAAGTTTTCCAAATGGTAATTATAATACATATAATCCACTAAACTTCTTAGGTTTGTTCACAGTGAGCACTTTAACTACATTATATGTGACTATAAACTGACATTCTGTTCTCTTCCTCGATATAAACATGAACCAAGCATAAAAATATAAATGGCAGACAGCACAAGAAACTCCCTCTTATCCTAGAGCAGAACATTCACACTTGTTTGTACTTGAAAATCCACAGCAGCAAACAATCATCTAAAATGTTCTTACAAGGTTATTTAAACTTATAAACCAGGAGACCATTTGGTTTTCTATGTATTATAAATGTGAGCAAGTCAATAGTGTTTGAGAAATGTAAAGTTATATATAATTTAAAAAAAACGGTGGTTAATGTGTTTAATTGAAAAATTACTGGAAAACTCTGTGGGCCAGTGAAAAAACATGTACACTGTTATAGTGTATATAATCTGGCCATGCTATTGACTGCAGAATGAGGTGTCAGGCTTATTATGCAGATTATTTGGTCAAAGACAATTAATACATTCTACATATTTTCCTTCTCTCACTCCTACCACAGTGTATTGCATTCTTTGCAACAAATACACTATCTGATTACTGAAATAATGTGAAGTTTGGAATGTTGGAGCATCCATTTATTTTTGTTACAATGAATACAGCAGGTACACAGAAATTTCATGGCAGGTGGTTGGGGACTTAAGTTGGCAATATCAAAGGTAGCATTTTGTTCAAACTTTCATAGTGAAATTTAAAAATGTGTTCACTCCTGAAAATGTGTTTGATTGACATGCCAATGTTCTGAATTCTACATTCAATTCACAATGTGCATTAAAACACTTACAAATTTTCCCAAACAAAAAGCGCATTCAGTTAGAATTTCATTGGTTTAAGAAAAATCTTTCCTCCTTCTTCGAAAACCATTGATGATTTGACCCCATTGTTTATTTTAAAATTAAACAAATGTTCCGAAAACAACTTTTTTCAAATGAAATTCTACTAGTGTATGGCTAGCTATAAGTTAAGAAATAACATGGGTGCTGAGGTAACCAGTAGATACAGTATCTAAGAATAGTTGGAGTCAACATACAAAACATGCTATGCCAATTACTACATTTTTTTCAACAATGTTTATTGTTGGATTTCAGGAAATAGATCAGCTCCATGCCCAAATCTCAGACACATCAGTCGTTGTGTCCATGGACAACAGCCGAGATCTTGACCTGGAGAGCATCATTGCAGACGTCAAAGCTCAGTACGAGGATATGGCTAAAAAGAGTCGATCTGAAGCAGAGACTTGGTATCAATCCAAGGTGGGTTCTGTTATTTGGTACTTGTGCTTATTTTGGTCAATGTTATAGACACCACAATGAAAAAAATATTTGTCTGAGTTGTTCAATATGTGTTTTGTTCCTGTGTGTTTCTTATTTTCCTTATATGCTTGTTTTCAGTACGAGCAGCTGCAAGTCAGTGCGGGAAAACATAGTGATGATTTACGGAACACAAAGAATGAAATTGCAGAATACAACAGAATGACAAGCAGAATCAGAGGAGAAATAGAAAACATGAAGGCTCAGGTATGATGATAAAAATATCACACCCTCATCTTGTGTCTGAGTATGTAAACTTTTTGTCAGTGCCTAGGAGCAACATTTCCATCATACCAGCAGTTTGGAAATATTACATTTCAGCGACTGCACTTACTGATGTGATCATACTTTATCCACACTCCAGAAAACAATTCAAGTATAGTGGCCTTCATTGCAATACCAGAATGTTGTTTACATTCAAAGACTCATATTTTATAAGAGCCTCTATAGTACTTAGGGTCTCAACCTCCTAATCCCCCCTAAATAGCAAAGAGATCAAATTCAAGCTATTGTTTGAAGTGCTTAGCACACCAAAGAATCGATACAAAAATCATGGGTTCCCTTTAGGAATTATTCTGTTTTGGGGCTATGCAAGAGAAATGTGCTATCGCAGGAGATTCCTGGTTTTCCTGAAAAATCCTTTAAAAAAAGAAATTATGCAGAGAATAGCTATTATGATTTAACAGCATTATGCAGCTAAAGACATTCATGATTGTGACTATACTTTTTGAAAAAGCTGTACTAGATCTATGCAAAGATTGCCTATATGGTCAGTTACTATAGATATAGCCAAACAGGATATGATACATTATTGGGTGTGTGGGAGTGTATTAATCAAAACCTTGCAGATGTATGGTCCTTAATCCACCCAGAGATTGAATTTTTGAATAAACTTATTGTTGAAGAACAAGATGATATCATAGAATGTCACCCTTACCATAAACCTTACGTACTGTATATGCATACATTAAAACTCATGTGATAAAAATAAATACAGTCCAGTTAAGTTTGAATTATAATTTTAACTTGGGCATCTTGGTGGTAAGGTGACTAGAACTCTTGCTTAACAAGGTTCGAACCCCACATAAGATTTCCACCAAGGACACAATTTGCAAAGATTCATATGTTCTGCCTGGGTTTGATGGTGTTTTGAGTCATGATCCAACAATATACCAGAAGGTTAACTGGTTTCCATCCAAACTGACACTAAATTGTAAACTTCTCTTGGACAGAGACTGGTGCAAATGGTTTAATCTCTTCTCTTTACAGTGTTGTAAAAACATATTTGTGCAATCTGAATAACATAAAAAATAGCAAAGTGTATAGTGTAAATTATATATTCATTTTTTTTATTATCCAAAGCGTGCTAAGTTAGAAGCTGCCATAGCAGAGGCCGAGGAGCGTGGAGAAGCTGCAGTCCGAGATGCCAAGAATAAACTGATAGAGCTGGAAGATGCGCTGCAGAAGGCCAAGCAGGAGATGGCTCGCCTATTAAGAGACTATCAGGAATTGATGAACTCAAAACTGGCTCTAGATGTCGAGATTGCCACTTACAGGAAGCTCTTGGAAGGAGAGGAATCCAGGTAAGCATTCAAGGCATTACTATTTACTTCTAATGGTATAACATGTAAAAGTAAAAAATTAGCAAATTGTATTTTTGCATTCTGCTGATAAAACAGTGTGTTAGATTATAAATATTATTATTATTCTCTTAATAAATGCCTCTTTTTCTTGACAGGATGTCTGGAGATGGAGGCTGTGTCAGCATCTGTAAGTTCTGTGCACAATTTCGTTTTTTTTTTCGGTTTGTTTAATAATAGGGAGTGATACTTTTTATCCAATTTAAATTCTATGAAACTTCTGAGATTTATGGAATGTGCTCTGACCCAATATAGATCAGCTAGCCACAAGGCTGTTGTTGTATTGTACACTCATGATGCCATAAGCTTTTGTTTAATGAGGTACCTGCAGATTTAGTATTGGAAATAGTGATGAAACAGGATCGAAAACCTTGTCCATTCACTAATTCTATACTTGACAAGACAGTTCTTTGCAAAAAGTGTATATGGTCTGGTGGTCAGACCAGGCCTGCATGTTCAACTTCCCACTGGTGTAAATGGCCAGCTTTACACTAAAAAGTCTAGGTATTGCAAACAAAGGTCTTGTCTTTTTCAAATTTATCTTTGACATGCCATGTGATAGAACTCTCCTCCTACATAAAATACATTGCTTCCTCAAGGATGGATGGATATCTGTCATTACGTTAAACAGAAACTATCTCCTTTGAGTCCAGCTTGTGGTAGCTGATGGTAAAGGTGTGTCACCTACTGCAGATGTGACCAGATTCAAAAGTTGTAATCATCCCAGCATCTTTATATTAAAAAAATAAGGCAGCAAGCCAATGAAAATGACTGTTAAATAGAAGGATGAGTACTGGCTAGCAATGCCTCTGAACCAAAACAATGCAAGCAAAATGGGAGAAGTGCTCAGCTGAGGTGTTTTTACACAACTAGAAGCAGCTTTCACTCAGCATGTAGCTGTGACTCCCAGTACTGAGGAGAGGCCTCTCTCTACTACCCATTATGATGGCAAGCTCAAATGTCCCCAGTAGCAGAAGCAGTGGTCAGCACTTCTTATTGGACATAATGGAAATATTTCACCACTTGCATTTCATCATAATGTCTTACTAAACCCTAACAACAGGCATAAGTAGTGTCTGAAAATATATACATTATCCAAAATATCCTCCATTCCCAGAAGCCTTAATTCAATAATTGCAGGTTTTATAAATTTGAATACTGATCTATGAAGTCCAAGCCCAAATGGCTGATATCATTGTTACCCTCAAATGCATAAAATTAATCACAGGTTTGATCAGACTAATGTTTACCAAAATTAATGAATCCTTCATAAGCAACAATATCCGGTCATGTCTGGATACCAATGATTAATAGAACATCAGAACAACCACCAGTAATTACTGCTAGAGTCTTCCTACAATTGGGGTTTATTTATTAAAGCTGGAGAGTGAAAGAAGTTTTCATTTTATTTATGGGAACTCGGTAAGGAGTGCTTTTTCCTTTTATCCAGCAGGAAAAAAAACGTAAAATGCAGTTTGTTGAATATCCCCACTACAAACAAGAATGACTGATGTGCAGAGCAGATTAGAAAAATCCACTCATCTGCTAACAGCCAATATCATTTTAGGCTTTACTATTTAGAATGAAAATACTAATAAAAAGCTTGCTTCTAGTTAGTTATCATGTCCTACTTTACTTTGTGCATTGTTATTTGCCATATTATAAAAAAGAGTTTCAGTTGTTTTCTTTTGGCATGATTGTCACAAGCAACACTTCACTTTTTTCTTCCAGCCGTTGTGAGCTCCACCACTGGTGGAATAATTGGAGGCGGAGGGTATGAAGGAGGCAGCGGATACCACCATGGAGGGTCAGGATTAAGCTCAGGATTCAGCACTGGAAGCGCAGGAGGAAGGGGCTTAACCGGCAGCAGATTTAGCTCTGGAAGTAGCATGAGCTCTAGCGGAGGTGGATATACCACCACAGGTGGATATACCACCACAGGAGGAATCCACGGCGGCTCCGTGGGAGGATCAGCACACTCTGGCGGGTACACTTCAGGAGGTACTGGCTCCTCTTCTGTTAGTGTCACAAAAACATCAACCACAACCTCAAGAAAAATCTGATTTCTAAAAGCTATGTCATACTATTTTCTGACCTGCAAATATCTTGTGCTCTGATGTGTTTCTAATTCTTCAGTTTCTTTGACCAACAATTCAAATTATCACAGAATTATTTTAAAGAAATGTGATGTTCAGTTATTTTGCTGCCCAGTGTGCTATCTGTCTATGTAAGACCAATATTGTATCATGAATTGTGTGTTTCTGTGCATAATGCACTAAAGAAAATATTCTGTAACAAGGGCTCTTATGCAGTAATCTGAGACACCTGAGACCGCAGTTAATGGAAATTGCCATAAGCTGAGTTAGTCTATATGCATGCTAAATTTATTTCCAATTGATTATTTACAGTTCTCTTTGGTTATGCAGTAATAGGTAAATTGCACTGACAAGGGCATGCATCTTTCCTTACATCTTAAAATAAATTTTAATTTGCCAGGTCAGTCCTTTTAAGATTATAAGATTATAAGAAGCTCAAATTTCGGGTAGCAACTCAGCGACTGGCCACTTAGTCAACTCTGCCCAACATGCTTGGACTGCATAATGTGTTGAGTTATTGTTCAAATCTTTAAGGTAACTGCAGTTCTCTTTATATATCAACATCTGATTAGTTGCTTTGGGTTTCTGCAGTGTGTATGCAGCCTTATAGCACTTCTCTACATTGTTATCCCTTTTTATCACTTAATTGAAATGTTGGTCAAATCAGTCACAATTGGCTAGTGCTTCTTGTATGTGGTCTTACTGCGTGCGCTATAAAGGCTTATTGATGCGTTACACCTAATGAACCTAATTTATGGTTTCAATTGACTTTGTCTAAGTCATATGTTTCACTGCTAAAACAGAAGAAAACCAAACTTATTACAAAATCATTTTTTGTGAAATAAAATAATATGGATAGATAACTGTGGTGAGCTACAAACAACAACTTGTCAGATGGTTGCATTCATGTTATGATGTTATCAATATCACATTAGGAATATGTTCAGTCATTATTGGTTATACACCTCATTGTATAAATATCCATCTACCAGTTTTCCTTATTGGTTTCTGAAACAGAAAATAGCTAAACAAATGGAAATATGCTGTGGTGTGTTTTTCTATCTTTTTTTTCCTGACTCTGATATGCAAGTTTGGCTTTTATGTTTGTTTCATATAAACATGCTAATAAAGTGATAACTTTTGCAATATCATTGACTGTTTTCTTAAGTGAACATAGACAAACGTTGAAAAATTAAATTTAAAGGTAAACTCCAGGCAGGTACAACAACACCATGTAATACAGCTATGTATTCCTTTTAAAATAACTAAGTGTATTTTTGGAAGCAGCTAGTATAAATACCTAAACTTCCCTAGATCTAAATCAGCCTTCTATCATTCCATCTAATGCAGCACTCTAAGCTAGAGAGGGAGGGATAGTTCTAAAAGCCAATCAGGTTCTGCTACATGCATATGTGCTCACATGGAATATGCAGACAAAGGGAAAGAAAAGAGTTGATGGCTTTAAAGACATACATGGTTCGAAATTCGGCCAGTTCAAATATGACCAGCCAAATTTCAATCCATGTATGGGCTAACTGGCTGTACACAAGTCATCTCTGGATTAACTTGTGTGCAACCAGCTTATTGGGGTTTTTTTCCTCAACGATCAGTGCCACCGGCTATAAACAGCAATGCTGATAATTGTATTCTGACAGTGGAGAAGGCTCCCCTTCGGCAGAATACAATAGCACAATGGGAGTGATTCCCCCATTAACCTCAAATGTGCATATCATAAAGCATAAAATTGGATGGTTTCCAACCAACAAGATGGCCGCGGTCCGTTTGTCTTGTGATGTGAGGTACAGTAACCAGGCTCCACCCATATTTATATTGCTTTTACCAAATCAAAGGATCACTATAAAATTTGAGAATCCCTTACCTAAATTCCTAATAGGACCATCTGTCTAAAACAAATGAAGTTTTTTAGGCTGACTGTCATATAACTAGCTCTATGCAAGCAGTCGTTCACATGGAAAGCTGCATAACTCTTCAATTCCTTGCTAATTAAGGAATCGTCAGAGGTGTCCAGCTCGCACCACTGTCAAATAGTTGAAAAGGGAGTTGTTCCAGCTTACACCCTGTCAATCACTTAAAATAAGTTTAAAAAAGCTGCTCCAAAATTGTTACAGATTTTAGAGCCAGTTGGCTGATTTGATGCAGAATTCTGAAGCCCCTGAAATCAGTGGCAAATAAACTGTAGTTGCAGCTGGGCTCCCACTCTGGGGAAAGCTTGGCATACATTCTTTCACTCTCCCACAGTGTACTTTAACTACACATACATAGCATAGAGCATATGAGCCAAATTTCCTATTTTACAACAGTGCAGGGAAGCTACAGGCCCATAAAAGGGTGCAGTGACATTGCTCCATGTTTCCCCTATGCTTGGCCATATGTTCTAATGTTAAATCATTAAGTACAGAGAACACTTACAGACGCCAATTTGTATTAACTCTGTAGTTTCTTTGAGTTGTTTTTCACATTTGGCTCCAGAACATCCTTCATGCTCTGTGGTATTGTAATTGCACAGAAGTTTAGTAAGTTATAAATAGCCCGGAATGGGGTTCTTGTAAAATTAATGGGTATACTGTAATACAAGGGTTTCCAGCCAGGAGGGAACGTAATGTCCACACACTCAGCCTCACCCTGCACAGAGATTTTCCAGCTCACTGGACAACAATCTAAGCACCAATTGTTTAAGAGCAACTGTCACTGGAGAAGGTCAACAGAGCAGTTAACTTTTCACACACCTGTCACTGGACCTAATAAAATGACTCTTAATCACCCTTCATAATTATGTTACTGAAATGACAGCCTCTAGCTGCTCATGCATTATAATTTTCCTGTCTCCTATGCAGGGTGATGTAGAGCTTCATATCCCAATTTTAAGGTTTGGGGGATTGTATTACAGTTGTGCCCATTTATTCTGTCTACGTCTATATTTCCAAAGAAAAAAGACATTGCAATCAATAAACAAACCTATCATTTATCAGAATGAAATTATGAGTTGCTAGAGACCAAATATTACATGTATATTATGTGTATTTCTCCTAGGAGGTCTAATGTGTCTTACTAGCCTTCTGAACCCTGTCATATAGCTATAATTGGTAACTAGGGATGAGCTTCGTGTTCGTGTCGAACCCAAGTTCGACTCGAACATTGGCTGTTCGATCGTTCGATGGAGATCGAACATTATGGGCCGTTTGCGCCAAATTCGAGTGGCGCGTCACGGCCCATAATTCACTGCGGCATCGCAGTGCATTGCTGGCTGATGATTGGCCAAGCACGCACTATGACCCGCATGCTTGGCCAATCACAGCGCAGAAAAAACGGAGAGCCATAATTGGCCAAAGCTAGGGTGGCTTTGGCCAATTATGGCTAAGGGGGGTTTAGTACACGCCCCACACTATATAAGGCCGGCGGCTCGGCAGCCTTGTGTAGTGTGTTGGAGTTGTGAAACGAGAGTTTACAGAGACAGACAGTGTCATTTATATTGAGGTAGATAGAGCAGGCAGGCAAGTCAGTTAGCTGTAGTTACAGTGTGTAGAGGATATATATGCATCCTAGGTGTTGTATATATATTTACCATCATACTTGACGTAATTGTAGCCGTATTAGTGCAATTGTGACAGAGAAAATTAAGTACTGTCCGTGATACTTTTTTTATTTGCACTAACATAGAATTTTTCAGGACAAGCTTTCGGGGTATGTCCCCTTCTTCAAGGTCCAAGCAGTACTGATTCACAATTTTTTTAGCAGAATGTTGAAACAAAACAAGAAAAAAAAAAAAAAATCTCAGAGGGAAAGGAAAAAAAACACATACAAATCAATGGTAATAAAGATAGCAGCAGAGTTAGTGAGATAAGACAGAGTTAGTGAGATAAGACAGAGGGAGAGCTATAGACTTGAGGGGGGAGATGCTAGTCACAGAGGGGGTCATAAAACCTTAGTATAATGGGTAAGGAAACCAATATCTAAATTTAGGCCATTCGTTTTTGTGTTAAAAAGAATTATCATTCTTAGTTCAAATGTTTTCCTTTCCTGGATAGTTCTGAAATTCCCTTTAAGAACTAAAACATTGAGGTCTTCTATAGTGTGGTCTGGTTGTGAGAAGTGATGTCCCACAGGTGTGCAGAAACTCTCTTCTTTATGTTCCTTGATGGTATGTCTGTGAAAATTCATCCTCGCTTGCAACTTCTGTCCTGTTTCACCAACATAAGATCCTTTGCCACACCTGTTGCATTGGATGAGGTACACAACATTACTGGAGGTACAGTTGTAAGATCCCATGATGGTGAAGGTCCCATTTGTGTGTGTGACACTTTTGGATGGATTGATCTGGTTGCACAGTTTGCAGCGTTTTTTATTGCAGGGTTTGCTTCCATTATTTGTGACTTCATAATCAGAGTGAATTTTCCTGCTGATTAGTTTGTGTCTGAGGTTGGGTGGTTGTCTGAAAGCCAATAATGGGGGTTGTTGGAATATTTCTTTCAGAGTTTCATCCTCTGTTATAATGGGCTGTAAATCTTTGATTATCTTTTTGATCCCTTCTAGTGTTGGGTTGTATGTGGTGACTAGAGGTACTCGGTTATTTGTTTTTTTCTCTTTGTATTGGAGGAGATTTTCTCTTCGGGTTTTCAAGGCTGTGTTTATGCTGTTGTTGATGGTTTTGTCTTTATATCCTTTCTTCTGGAAAGAGCCTGCCAGTGTTCTGAGATGTTTATCTCTGACTTCTGGGTCTGAACAAATTCGGTGGTATCTGATGGCCTGGCTGTGTATGATGGCTCGTTTAGTGTGTTGGGGATGAAAACTGGAACTATGAAGATAGCTGCATCGGTCAGTCGGTTTTCTGTATATGGAAGTGTGAAGCTTGTCATCCCTGATGTATACTGTAGTGTCTAGGAAGTTGACATGTGTGTTCGAAGATATGGAGGAATTCTTTAGGAGACTGAGGCTCAAAGAATATTTTCACAGTAATGAAAGGAATCCTAGGACAATAGGAGGTGATAAAAAGAAAAAGAACAGCAACTTCACACCTCCACAAGGACGCAACCCCAAACTGGATACCTATATTGACAGCTTCAGGCTGCGAGTAACATCTCTGATATCCACCCAGCAAAAGAAAATATTATACAACCTTTCACCACTGGAGCGAAGAGCTGTACACGATCTGCGCAAGAATCAGGCCATAACCATCAAACCAGCAGATAAAGGGGGAGCAGTCGTTGTGATGGATACAGACAAATATATACAAGAGGGTCAGAGGCAGCTGGCAAATACTACTTACTACAAAAAACTGGATTATGATCCGACCCAGGATTTTACTAAGCAATTAAAAGGTCTGATTGCGACCATACCAAGCCACCTGCATTCAGAACTCATCAATGCGATTCCAGATAATCCAGATATTGGAGACTTCTACATGCTGCCCAAAATTCACAAGCCAGGAAATCCAGGCAGACCCATTATAACAGGTATGAATACACTTACCGAACATATCTCAGGCCTTGTAGAAAACATGTTAAAACCGTTAGTCATGAACACTACTAGTTTCCTGCAAGACACCACTGATTTTCTGAACAAGCTTAACAATATACAACAATTACCACCAAATACACTTCTAGTCACTATGGATGTAGAATCTCTGTACAGTAACATCCCTCACAAGGATGGGTTGGCAGCATGTCACAGATTCTTATCATCCACACCAAACCACAAATACACGGCTGAGGATGTTACACAGCTCATCGAATTTATTCTTACACACAACTACTTCACTTTCAACAATGACATCTATCTCCAATGTATGGGTACTGCTATGGGAAGCAAAATGGCACCCCAATATGCAAACTTATTTATGGCTGACCTGGAGGACAAATTCCTGAACAGCATACAACAAAAGCCATACAGATATTATCGCTATATTGATGATATCTTCATGATATGGACTGAAGGTGAAGAAAATCTAAACCAATTCTTCTCATTGATCAACACTTTTCACCCATCTATCAAACTAAAAATGGACTATTCGAACACACATGTCAACTTCCTAGACACTACAGTATACATCAGGGATGACAAGCTTCACACTTCCATATACAGAAAACCGACTGACCGATGCAGCTATCTTCATAGTTCCAGTTTTCATCCCCAACACACTAAACGAGCCATCATACACAGCCAGGCCATCAGATACCACCGAATTTGTTCAGACCCAGAAGTCAGAGATAAACATCTCAGAACACTGGCAGGCTCTTTCCAGAAGAAAGGATATAAAGACTAAACCATCAACAACAGCATAAACACAGCCTTGAAAACCCGAAGAGAAAATCTCCTCCAATACAAAGAGAAAAAAACAAATAACCGAGTACCTCTAGTCACCACATACAACCCAACACTAGAAGGGATCAAAAAGATAATCAAAGATTTACAGCCCATTATAACAGAGGATGAAACTCTGAAAGAAATATTCCAACAACCCCCATTATTGGCTTTCAGACAACCACCCAACCTCAGACACAAACTAATCAGCAGGAAAATTCACTCTGATTATGAAGTCACAAATAATGGAAGCAAACCCTGCAATAAAAAACGCTGCAAACTGTGCAACCAGATCAATCCATCCAAAAGTGTCACACACACAAATGGGACCTTCACCATCATGGGATCTTACAACTGTACCTCCAGTAATGTTGTGTACCTCATCCAATGCAACAGGTGTGGCAAAGGATCTTATGTTGGTGAAACAGGACAGAAGTTGCAAGCGAGGATGAATTTTCACAGACATACCATCAAGGAACATAAAGAAGAGAGTTTCTGCACACCTGTGGGACATCACTTCTCACAACCAGACCACACTATAGAAGACCTCAATGTTTTAGTTCTTAAAGGGAATTTCAGAACTATCCAGGAAAGGAAAACATTTGAACTAAGAATGATAATTCTTTTTAACACAAAAACGAATGGCCTAAATTTAGATATTGGTTTCCTTACCCATTATACTAAGGTTTTATGACCCCCTCTGTGACTAGCATCTCCCCCCTCAAGTCTATAGCTCTCCCTCTGTCTTATCTCACTAACTCTGTCTTATCTCACTAACTCTGCTGCTATCTTTATTACCATTGATTTGTATGTGTTTTTTTTCCTTTCCCTCTGAGATTTTTTTTTTTTTCTTGTTTTGTTTCAACATTCTGCTAAAAAAATTGTGAATCAGTACTGCTTGGACCTTGAAGAAGGGGACATACCCCGAAAGCTTGTCCTGAAAAATTCTATGTTAGTGCAAATAAAAAAAGTATCACGGACAGTACTTAATTTTCTCTATATATATTTATACACTGTATTGAGTTTAGCTAGATCCGTTCCTGTTAGTCTCTATACTGTGACAGGCAGGCAGGTGATTGTGCTAGCTGCAGACAGTCAGTGTTTTACTTAGTGTACTGTGTGCTTTGCATAGCATTCACTTAAGCGTAACCTGAATACAGTTAGTCTCTATACTGTGACAGGCAGGCCAGTGATTGTGCTAGCTGCAGACAGTCAGTGTTTCACTTAAGTGTACTACCGTGTACTATGCATAGCATTCACCTAAAGCTCACCTGAATACAGTTAGTGACTGTAGTGGTGTTCTCATAATAAAACCACAAGCAGAGAGCTGCAAGTATTTTCAGTGTACTGTGTCCTCTGCACAGTTTTCACCGAAAACGAACTCAAAACAATTGCTGCTTTTCCCATACTAACACCACAGCAGGCCATTAGTATGTCTGGAGGGCAAACAATGAGAGGCAGACAGTCACGAGGCAATAAAAGAGGGCAAGCAGGCTCTGTGTCTAGAGGCAACAGTGCTGCTGGTCGTGGACACGGTGCATCCTCATCAGCACGTGGCCGTGGGAAATGCTTGTCCTTCTTTTCGGCTGCTAGCCATGTTGAGCCGCAACATGCCCAAGACTTGGTAGAGTGGATAACCAAGCCATCCTCCTCCTCCTCATCCTCTCTCACCCAGGCTCAGGGTACTTTGTCTGGCAAAGCAGCTGCCAAAGCGGCCTCTTCCCTCGGCTTAATGGCATCAGTCACTCCTTCCCTAGCCCCACCATGTCTTCCTGAGGAGTCCCCCGAACTGTTTTACCACAGTGTTGAGTACATTCTCCAGGAGGATGCCCAGCTTTTTGAAGACTCCGATGATGGAACCCAGCTGGAGGAAGGCAGTAACGTGAGCTCAGAGAGAGGGGGTAGGAACGTGAGCCCAGAGAGAGGGGGTGCCCAACAAGGTCAGCTATCTGGCAGTCATGTTCCCCCGGCTGCAGCATACTGCCAGATTGGCTCCAGTGATGAGGAGGGAGGGGATGATGAGGTCACTGACTCCACGTGGGTGCCTGATAGGAGAGAGGAGGAGGAGGCACATCTCCAATGAGGCAGGATGCCCTCCAGGGGCCAGCTTAAGGGCAGCACACTGACTGCATCACACCGCAGAGCTCCGCATGTGCAGGGCGCTGCTGTCTCTGCGCGTTATTCCAAAAGTTCTTTGATGTGGGCCTTTTTTCAGACATGTGCAGCAGATCGCACCATTGCCATTTGCAACATATGTCTAAAACGTATCTCGCGTGGCCAAAACATCAGCCGCTTGGGCACCACGTGCTTGACCAGACATATGTCGACCTGCCATGCAGTCCGTTGGCAAGCACACCTAAAAGAACCACACCAAAGAACAAGGCGGACCTCTCCTTGCTCCTCATCAGCTGGGATCTCCAAACCCTCTATACCTTCAGTCCTCTCTGAAACCTGCACTGAGTGGAATGAAGGTGTAGAATTAGGTGTGTCACAGCCAAGTACTTGTGGGCAATCTGCTATCGGTACACCGACGTCCGATTGTACCAGGCAAATTTCCCTGCCCCAGCTGCTGCACCGCCGAATGAAGTTTGCTCCCAGCCATCCACATGCCCAGCGGTTGAATGCTAGCTTGGCTAAATTGCTAGAACTTCAACTGCTGCCTTTTCTGTTGGTAGACTCTGCCACCTTCCGTGAGTTTGTGGAATGTGCGGTTCCTCAGTGGCAAGTTCCCAAGCGCCACTTTTTCTCACGTAAGGCGATTCCGTCTCTCTACCGGCATGTGGAAGGCAATGTCTTGGCCTCGCTGGACAGAGCGGTCAGCGGTAAGGTGCATATTACCGCTGACTCATGGTCCAGCAGGCATGGACAGGGACGTTACCTATCTTTCATGGTGCATTGGGTGACTCTGCTGGCAGCAGGGAAGGATGCAGGACAAGGTGCAGTAGTGTTGGAGGTTGTTCCACCACCACACCTCCAAAATGTTACTACTGGTGATTCTGACACACCTCTCTCCTCCACCCCCTCCTCTTCTTCTTCCTCCATGGCCTCTTCCTGTGCTGATTTGTCCTCTGAACCAGTGGTGCTCCGTAGGCGTTCAAGGGGCTAGGCCAGTGATCAGGCAAAAAGATGCCATGCGGTGCTTGAGCTGGTGTGCTTGGGGGACAAGAGCCACACTGGGGCAGAGATTCTGTCAGCTCTGCAGGGGCAGGCTCAGAGGTGGTGGTGCAGCGGTTCTTGGGCAGGTACTCGGGCTTACAGGAGGTCCTTAAGCAGGCCAGGAAACTCTGTGGGTATTTCCGCCGGTCATATAATGACAGTGCTCGGCTGGCTGAGCTGCAAAAGGATTACAACCTGCCCAAGAACCGCCTAATCTGTGACATGCCCACCAGGTGGCACTCTACGTTGGCCATGCTGCAGCGGCTGCACACGCAGCAGATCTCTGTTGCAATATGGCACCAGGACAGTGTCAGGGAAGCTTGGATTTTTTTCCCCACGCCAGTGGGCCATGATCAGTGATGCATGCACTGTCCTGGCACCATTTGAGGAGGCCACGAGGATGGTGAGCAGTGACATGCATCAGTGACACTGTCCCTCTTGTCCACCTGTTGGAGCACACGCTGCATGGAAAAATGGACAGGGCACTTGAGGCAGAACAGAGGCAGGAAGAGGAGGACTTCCTTACCTCTCAAGGCCCCCTTTATCCAGACAGTGTTCCTGCTGGCCCGGCTATCACACAGGAAGAGGACGAGGAGGATTGTGTCAGCATGGAGGTGGAGACTAGCACTCAGCATCAGCAGCAGTCTTCAAGGGATCAATTACAGTCGCAAGACACCCATGGACTTGTACGTGGCTGGGAGGAGGTGGCTGCGGATCATGTCGTCCTCAGTGACCCAGAGGACTCGGCACCGAATGCCTGAGCAAATCTACGCTGCATGGCCTTCCTGATCCTGCAAAGCCTGCGTAAGGATCCTCGTATTTGTGCCATCAAGGAGAGGGATCATTACTGGCTGGCAACCCTCCTTGATCCACGTTACAAGGGTAAGGTTGCAGACCTTATCTTGCCGTCGCCGAGGGAGCAGAGGATGAGGCATCTTCGGGAGGCCTTGCAGAAAGGTCTGTGCAACGCGTTCCCAGAGACTGGGAGGTTACAAATTCCTGGTTCTGGACAACGTGTTGCTGAGGCTTCGGTCAGTCAAAGAAGGAGCGGTGGAGAAGGTGGCCGTCTGACCGATGCGTTCAGACAATTTTTTAGTCGGCAGCCCCAAGGTATGATCGGTTCCAGCAACCATCGCCAGCGTCTGGTTTACATGGTGCAGGAATACCTAGGGGCAAGATCAGACTTGGACACCTTTCCCACCGAAAATCCTCTGGGTTACTGGGTCTTGAGGATGGATTACTGGCCAGAGCTTCCACAGTATGCAATTGAGATACTGGCCTGTCCTGCATCCAGCGTTCTTTCGGAACGCACATTCAGTGCTGCTGGAGGCTTTGTAACCGATCACAGGGTGCGCCTGTCAACCGACTCGGTCGATCGACTGACCTTCATAAAAATGAATCAGTCTTGGATCACCACCAGCTACCAAGCACCTGATGCTGATGTAACAGAATAATTTTCTTTGAAATGTCAGATCCCTTCAAGACTGCCTATGCTGATGCAGAGTGACTATTCTGTTATGCTGAGTGACTATCCTCTTCCTCCTCAATAATCATGCTGATAGCTTGAAAGAACATTTTTGGTTCTGGGCACCGCCACCAGTGGCTAAGGCCCAATTTTTCAGCCCCTGGTTAACAGGGGCGTGTATTTACAATTTTTTATGAAATTTTTGTTGAAACTTTGCAACAGGGCTCATTGCTGCGCTCCAAATACAGTATCTGTGAGGGGTTGCAGTGTTGTGGCAACAGCACCAGTGCCTAATGCGGCGTACACATGATCGTTTTTCATGCCATTTTTTAAACCAACGTTTTTCTCGTTGTTTTTTTTCATGTTTCCTCTCAAGCCTGTCTTGCGTACACACGATCATTAAAAAAAATGTTCAAACAAAGCGCAGTGACGTACAACACGTACGACGGCACTATAAAGGGGAAGTTCCGTTCGGATGGCGCCCCCCTGCATGTTAGTAAAGTTTGTTGAGCGACAATTCGCGCTTTTCAGCCTTGTGCTTTTCAGTCCGTTACAGCGTGACAAATGTGCTATCTCCATTACAAACGCTAGTTTTACCAGAACGAGCGCTCCCGTCTCATACTTGATTCTGAGCATGCGCGTTTTTTTTCACCTCGTAAAAGCATACACACTAAAGTTTTTCACGTCGTTAAAAAAAACGACATGAAAAACAACGTGAAAAAATAGAGCATGTTCGAAATTTTTAATGGCCGTTTTTCACGCCGTTAAAAATGCTCTGGAGCATACACACGATCGGTTTTAATGCCCATTTTTAAAAATTGCATTTTTAACGGCATGAAAAATGATCGTGTGTATGGGGCATAAGGCCCAATTTTTCTGCCCCTGTTTAACAGGGGAGTATAATTACAATTTTTGATTAAATACTTTGCAACAGGGCTCATTGCTGCGCTCCAAGTACAGTATCTGTGAGGGGTTGCAGTGTTGTGGCAACAGCACCAGTGCCTAAGGCCCAATTTTTCTGCCCCTGTTCAACAGAGGCATGTAATTACAATTCTTGATCTAATAATTCACAGCAGGGCCCATTCCTGCGCCCACCAAGAGTAACCGTGAGGGCTTACAGTGTTGTGGCAACACCACCAAAGGCCCAATTTTTCAGCCCCTGTTCAACGGGGGCATGCATTTACAATTCTTGATCTAATAATTCACAGCAGGGCCCATTCCTGTGCCCACCAAGAGTAACCGTGAGGACTTACAGTCTTGTGGCACCAGCACCACCGCCACCACCACCAAAGGCCCAATTTTTCAGCCCCTGTTCAACGGGGGCATGCATTTACAATTCTTGATCTAATAATTCACAGCAGGGCCCATTCATGTGCCCACCAAGAGTAACTGTGAGGGCTTACAATGTTGTGGCACCAGCACCACCACCAAAGGCCCCATTTTTCCTACCACTGTTCAACAATGGCATGTAATTACAATTCCTGATATAATAGTTCACAGCAGGGCGTTCCAGCGCCCACCAAGAGTAACTTTGAGGGCTTACAGCGTTGTGGCAACACCAACACCTAAGGGCCAAATTTCTGCAGAGTATATACGACAGGCCCCTACTTTCAAACATCCAATTTACAAACGACTCCTACTTGCAAACGGAAGGAGGCAACAGGAAGTGAGAGGAAATCTACCCCTAGAAAGGGAAATTCTCTCCTGTAAGAGTTAATATGGGAAAAAGGTGTCTCCTCTCCACTGATGCTTTATCACCAATCCTTGTTTCAATAAAAAACCCAAATTTTCAAAAAACATTTGTCATTGGGACGGAAAGTGAGGTGAAATGTTCTGAACAGGTGCACAGACAGCAAAACAAATGTTACAGGGGTGATAACCCTTCCCTATATTTTCCAAAAAGCTTCTTGTGCGAACCGAACCGGGGGGTGTTCGCCTCATCCCTAGTCAGATCCCTTCAAGACTGCCTATGCTGATGCTGAGTGACTATCTTGTTATGCTGAGTGACTATCCTCTTCCTCCTCAATAATCATGCTGACAGCTTGAAAGAACATTTTTGGTTCTGGGCACCGCCTCCAGTGGCTAAGGCCCAATTTTTCAGCCCCTGTTTAACAGGGGCGTGTAATTCAAATTTTTGATACAATGCTTTGCAGCAGGGCTCATTGCTGCGCTTCAAGTACTGTATCTGTGAGGGGTTGCAGTGTTTTGGCACCAGTGCCTAAGGCCCAATTTTTCTGCCCCTGTTTAACAGGGGCGTGTAATTAAAAATTTTGATGCAATACTTTGCAACAGAGCTCATTGCTGCGCTCCAAGTACTGTATCTGTGAGGGGTTGCAGTGTTGTAGCACCAGCACCAGTGCTTAAGGCCCAATTTTTCTGCCCCTGTTTAACAGGGGCGTGTAATTACAATTTTTGATGCAATACTTTGCAACAGGGCTCATTGCTGCGCTCCAAGTACAGTATCTGTGAGGGGTTGCAGTGTTGAGGCACAATTTTTCTGCCCCTGTTCAACAGGGGCATGTGATTACAATTCTAGAGCTAATGATTCACAGCAGGGCCCATTCCTACGCCCACCAAGAGTAACTGTGAGGGCTTACAGTGTTGTGGCAACACCACCACCAAAGGCCCAATTTTTCTACCTAACACAAGTAAAAAATGCGCATGAGTCCAAAGTCACTAATATCTCATCGGTATCTAATCAAATAGCGCATGTACAAAAAGATGTACAGTCAGTGAGCATGGGGTCCAGGCTCCGGGGAGAGAGGGGTAAAGCGGAGGCTGGAAGGATAATAATAATAGGAGAAGTCACGTGTACAAACTCAGGGCTGCCATTCAAGGTGAAACAGAAACCATGTTCCAGGGTACTGTAAAGAAAAGCAAGGGAGAGGCGCCTCTGAGTGCAGACGTTTTAAAACAATTTAATAAAAGATAGTGCTACAAGCAACTCACATTTTACATGGTAAAAAACGTGCATTGTACGAAATCCAGTTAGAAGAGGAAGATGTCATCAGGTCTGTCACGGAGTATCTCCTCCTGCTGGGGAGCAGTGAATCGACAACCAGCAGCACAGCGCCCCAGCAGGAGGAGATACTCCGTGACAGACCTGATGACATCTTCCTCTTCTAACTGGATTTCGTACAATGCACGTTTTTTACCATGTAAAATGTGAGTTACTTGTAGCACTATCTTTTATTAAATTGTTTTAAAACGTCTGCACTCAGAGGCGCCTCTCCCTTCCAATTTTTCTACCCCTGTTCAACAGGGGCCTGTGATTACAAATTTTGATCTAATATTTCACAGCTGGGCCCATTCCTGAGCCCACCAAGAGTAACTGTGAGGACTTACAGTGTTGTGGCACCAGCACCACCACCACCACCAAAGGCCCAGTTTTTCCTACCACTGTTCAACAATGTCATGTTACCACTGTTCAACAATGTCATGTAATTACAATTCTTGATATAATAGTTCACAGCAGGGCGTTCCAGCGCCCACCAAGAGTAACTTTGAGGGCTTACAGTGTTGTGGCAACACCAACACCTAAGGGACAAATTTCTGCAGAGTATATACGGCAGGCCCCTACTTTCAAACATCCAACTGACAAACGACTCCTGCTTGCAAACGGAAGGAGACAACAGGAAGTGAGAAGAAATCTACCCCATGGAAGGGTAATTCTCTCCTGTGAGGCCTCGTACACACGACCGAGTTTCTCGGCAAGAAACTTGCTGGCAGAGATGTCTTGCTGAGAAATTCGTTCATGTGTATGGTTTCTCGTCGAGAAAACCGACAAGTAACCTCGACGAGAAAATAGAGAACCTGCTCTCTATTTTCTCGTCGAGATTCTCATCGGCATGTTTCTCGACGAGAAAAGTGAGTGTGTGTACACTTACCTGTCCTCCCGGAAGACCGCGCATGTTCGAAATGAATTTGACGCATGCGCGGTAGCTTCCTAGGCATACGTAGGGTATACCAAGATGGCGGCGACGGCATCGAATGTGACGAGCGCATGCTCGTCGTAGTCGATGATGTCACCGCGTACGCTCCATTCAAAGAACCGCGGGTTCTTTGAATCGAGCGTGTGTACACTCGGCCGGGACAATTTTCTTGTCCAAGAATCTCGTCGAAAAAAACGACATGTTTTTTTTGACGAGAATCTCGGCCGTGTGTACGAGGCCTGAGAGTTAATATGGGAAAAAGGTGTCTCCTCTCCACTGATGCTTTATTGCACACATGGTCGTTTTTTAGTGTTAATGAGCAGTGGAGTTAATGGTCTTTTTTCCAAACGCAAGAAATTTGCGTTCAAAGTGCAGTTTTTCGGCGGGAAAAACACCTCATTGTATAAATATCCATCTACCAGTTTTCCTTATTGGTTTCTGAAACAGAAAAGAGCTAAACAAATGGAAATATGCTGTGGTGTGTTTTTCTATCTTTTTTTTCCTGACTCTGATATGCAAGTTTGGCTTTTATGTTTGTTTCATATAAACATGCTAATAAAGTGATAACTTTTGCAATATCATTGACTGTTTTCTTAAGTGAACATAGACAAACGTTGAAAAATTAAATTTAAAGGTAAACTCCAGGCAGGTACAACAACACCATGTAATACAGCTATGTATTCCTTTTAAAATAACTAAGTGTATTTTTGGAAGCAGCTAGTATAAATACCTAAACTTCCCTAGATCTAAATCAGCCTTCTATCATTCCATCTAATGCAGCACTCTAAGCTAGAGAGGGAGGGATAGTTCTAAAAGCCAATCAGGTTCTGCTACATGCATATGTGCTCACATGGAATATGCAGACAAAGGGAAAGAAAAGAGTTGATGGCTTTAAAGACATACATGGTTCGAAATTCGGCCAGTTCAAATATGACCAGCCAAATTTCAATCCATGTATGGGCTAACTGGCTGTACACAAGTCATCTCTGGATTAACTTGTGTGCAACCAGCTTATTGGGGTTTTTTTCCTCAACGATCAGTGCCACCGGCTATAAACAGCAATGCTGATAATTGTATTCTGACAGTGGAGAAGGCTCCCCTTCGGCAGAATACAATAGCACAATGGGAGTGATTCCCCCATTAACCTCAAATGTGCATATCATAAAGCATAAAATTGGATGGTTTCCAACCAACAAGATGGCCGCGGTCCGTTTGTCTTGTGATGTGAGGTACAGTAACCAGGCTCCACCCATATTTATATTGCTTTTACCAAATCAAAGGATCACTATAAAATTTGAGAATCCCTTACCTAAATTCCTAATAGGACCATCTGTCTAAAACAAATGAAGTTTTTTAGGCTGACTGTCATATAACTAGCTCTATGCAAGCAGTCGTTCACATGGAAAGCTGCATAACTCTTCAATTCCTTGCTAATTAAGGAATCGTCAGAGGTGTCCAGCTCGCACCACTGTCAAATAGTTGAAAAGGGAGTTGTTCCAGCTTACAACCTGTCAATCACTTAAAATAAGTTTAAAAAAGCTGCTCCAAAATTGTTACAGATTTTAGAGCCAGTTGGCTGATTTGATGCAGAATTCTGAAGCCCCTGAAATCAGTGGCAAATAAACTGTAGTTGCAGCTGGGCTCCCACTCTGGGGAAAGCTTGGCATACATTCTTTCACTCTCCCACAGTGTACTTTAACTACACATACATAGCATAGAGCATATGAGCCAAATTTCCTATTTTACAACAGTGCAGGGAAGCTACAGGCCCATAAAAGGGTGCAGTGACATTGCTCCATGTTTCCCCTATGCTTGGCCATATGTTCTAATGTTAAATCATTAAGTACAGAGAACACTTACAGACGCCAATTTGTATTAACTCTGTAGTTTCTTTGAGTTGTTTTTCACATTTGGCTCCAGAACATCCTTCATGCTCTGTGGTATTGTAATTGCACAGAAGTTTAGTAAGTTATAAATAGCCCGGAATGGGGTTCTTGTAAAATTAATGGGTATACTGTAATACAAGGGTTTCCAGCCAGGAGGGAACGTAATGTCCACACACTCAGCCTCACCCTGCACAGAGATTTTCCAGCTCACTGGACAACAATCTAAGCACCAATTGTTTAAGAGCAACTGTCACTGGAGAAGGTCAACAGAGCAGTTGACTTTTCACACACCTGTCACTGGACCTAATAAAATGACTCTTAATCACCCTTCATAATTATGTTACTGAAATGACAGCCTCTAGCTGCTCATGCATTATAATTTTCCTGTCTCCTATGCAGGGTGATGTAGAGCTTCATATCCCAATTTTAAGGTTTGGGGGATTGTATTACAGTTGTGCCCATTTATTCTGTCTATGTCTATATTTCCAAAGAAAAAGACATTGCAATCAATAAACAAACCTATCATTTATCAGAATGAAATTATGAGTTGCTAGAGACCAAATATTACATGTATATTATGTGTATTTCTCCTAGGAGGTCTAATGTGTCTTACTAGCCTTCTGAACCCTGTCATATAGCTATAATTGGTAACTAGGGATGAGCTTCGTGTTCGTGTCGAACCCAAGTTCGACTCGAACATTGGCTGTTCGATCGTTCGATGGAGATCGAACATTATGGGCCGTTTGCGCCAAATTCGAGTGGCGCGTCACGGCCCATAATTCACTGCGGCATCGCAGTGCATTGCTGGCTGATGATTGCCAAGCACGCACTATGACCCGCATGCTTGGCCAATCACAGCGCAGAAAAAACGGAGAGCCATAATTGGCCAAAGCTAGGGTGGCTTTGGCCAATAATGGCTAAGGGGGGTTTAGTACACGCCCCACACTATATAAGGCCGGCGGCTCGGCAGCCTTGTGTAGTGTGTTGGAGTTGTGAAACGAGAGTTTACAGAGACAGACAGTGTCATTTATATTGAGGTAGATAGAGCAGGCAGGCAAGTCAGTTAGCTGTAGTTACAGTGTGTAGAGGATATATATGCATCCTAGGTGTTGTATATATATTTATACACTGTATTGAGTTTAGCTAGATCCGTTCCTGTTAGTCTCTATACTGTGACAGGCAGGCAGGTGATTGTGCTAGCTGCAGACAGTCAGTGTTTTACTTAGTGTACTGTGTGCTTTGCATAGCATTCACTTAAGCGTAACCTGAATACAGTTAGTCTCTATAAGTCTGTGACAGGCAGGCCAGTGATTGTGCTAGCTGCAGACAGTCAGTGTTTCACTTAAGTGTACTACCGTGTACTATGCATAGCATTCACCTAAAGCTCACCTGAATACAGTTAGTGACTGTAGTGGTGTTCTCATAATAAAACCACAAGCAGAGAGCTGCAAGTATTTTCAGTGTACTGTGTCCTCTGCACAGTTTTCACCGAAAACTAACTCAAAACAATTGCTGCTTTTCCCATACTAACACCACAGCAGGCCATTAGTATGTCTGGAGGGCAAACAATGAGAGGCAGACAGTCACGAGGCAATAAAAGAGGGCAAGCAGGCTCTGTGTCTAGAGGCAACAGTGCTGCTGGTCGTGGACACGGTGCATCCTCATCAGCACGTGGCCGTGGGAAATGCTTGTCCTTCTTTTCGGCTGCTAGCCATGTTGAGCCGCAACATGCCCAAGACTTGGTAGAGTGGATAACCAAGCCATCCTCCTCCTCCTCATCCTCTCTCACCCAGGCTCAGGGTACTTTGTCTGGCAAAGCAGCTGCCAAAGCGGCCTCTTCCCTCGGCTTAATGGCATCAGTCACTCCTTCCCTAGCCCCACCATGTCTTCCTGAGGAGTCCCCCGAACTGTTTTACCACAGTGTTGAGTACATTCTCCAGGAGGATGCCCAGCTTTTTGAAGACTCCGATGATGGAACCCAGCTGGAGGAAGGCAGTAACGTGAGCTCAGAGAGAGGGGGTAGGAACGTGAGCCCAGAGAGAGGGGGTGCCCAACAAGGTCAGCTATCTGGCAGTCATGTTCCCCCGGCTGCAGCATACTGCCAGATTGGCTCCAGTGATGAGGAGGGAGGGGATGATGAGGTCACTGACTCCACGTGGGTGCCTGATAGGAGAGAGGAGGAGGAGGCACATCTCCAATGAGGCAGGATGCCCTCCAGGGGCCAGCTTAAGGGCAGCACACTGACTGCATCACACCGCAGAGCTCCCCATGTGCAGGGCGCTGCTGTCTCTGCGCGTTATTCCAAAAGTTCTTTGATGTGGGCCTTTTTTCAGACATGTGCAGCAGATCGCACCATTGCCATTTGCAACATATGTCTAAAACGTATCTCGCGTGGCCAAAACATCAGCCGCTTGGGCACCACGTGTTTGACCAGACATATGTCGACCTGCCATGCAGTCCGTTGGCAAGCACACCTAAAAGAACCACACCAAAGAACAAGGCGGACCTCTCCTTGCTCCTCATCAGCTGGGATCTCCAAACCCTCTATACCTTCAGTCCTCTCTGAAACCTGCACTGAGTGGAATGAAGGTGTAGAATTAGGTGTGTCACAGCCAAGTACTTGTGGGCAATCTGCTATCGGTACACCGACGTCCGATTGTACCAGGCAAATTTCCCTGCCCCAGCTGCTGCACCGCCGAATGAAGTTTGCTCCCAGCCATCCACATGCCCAGCGGTTGAATGCTAGCTTGGCTAAATTGCTAGAACTTCAACTGCTGCCTTTTCTGTTGGTAGACTCTGCCACCTTCCGTGAGTTTGTGGAATGTGCGGTTCCTCAGTGGCAAGTTCCCAAGCGCCACTTTTTCTCACGTAAGGCGATTCCGTCTCTCTACCGGCATGTGGAAGGCAATGTCTTGGCCTCGCTGGACAGAGCGGTCAGCGGTAAGGTGCATATTACCGCTGACTCATGGTCCAGCAGGCATGGACAGGGACGTTACCTATCTTTCATGGTGCATTGGGTGACTCTGCTGGCAGCAGGGAAGGATGCAGGACAAGGTGCAGTAGTGTTGGAGGTTGTTCCACCACCACACCTCCAAAATGTTACTACTGGTGATTCTGACACACCTCTCTCCTCCACCCCCTCCTCTTCTTCTTCCTCCATGGCCTCTTCCTGTGCTGATTTGTCCTCTGAACCAGTGGTGCTCCGTAGGCGTTCAAGGGGCTAGGCCAGTGATCAGGCAAAAAGATGCCATGCGGTGCTTGAGCTGGTGTGCTTGGGGGACAAGAGCCACACTGGGGCAGAGATTCTGTCAGCTCTGCAGGGGCAGGCTCAGAGGTGGTGGTGCAGCGGTTCTTGGGCAGGTACTCGGGCTTACAGGAGGTCCTTAAGCAGGCCAGGAAACTCTGTGGGTATTTCCGCCGGTCATATAATGACAGTGCTCGGCTGGCTGAGCTGCAAAAGGATTACAACCTGCCCAAGAACCGCCTAATCTGTGACATGCCCACCAGGTGGCACTCTACGTTGGCCATGCTGCAGCGGCTGCACACGCAGCAGATCTCTGTTGCAATATGGCACCAGGACAGTGTCAGGGAAGCTTGGATTTTTTTCCCCACGCCAGTGGGCCATGATCAGTGATGCATGCACTGTCCTGGCACCATTTGAGGAGGCCACGAGGATGGTGAGCAGTGACATGCATCAGTGACACTGTCCCTCTTGTCCACCTGTTGGAGCACACGCTGCATGGAAAAATGGACAGGGCACTTGAGGCAGAACAGAGGCAGGAAGAGGAGGACTTCCTTACCTCTCAAGGCCCTCTTTATCCAGACAGTGTTCCTGCTGGCCCGGCTATCACACAGGAAGAGGACGAGGAGGATTGTGTCAGCATGGAGGTGGAGACTAGCACTCAGCATCAGCAGCAGTCTTCAAGGGATCAATTACAGTCGCAAGACACCCATGGACTTGTACGTGGCTGGGAGGAGGTGGCTGCGGATCATGTCGTCCTCAGTGACCCAGAGGACTCGGCACCGAATGCCTGAGCAAATCTACGCTGCATGGCCTTCCTGATCCTGCAAAGCCTGCGTAAGGATCCTCGTATTTGTGCCATCAAGGAGAGGGATCATTACTGGCTGGCAACCCTCCTTGATCCACGTTACAAGGGTAAGGTTGCAGACCTTATCTTGCCGTCGCCGAGGGAGCAGAGGATGAGGCATCTTCGGGAGGCCTTGCAGAAAGGTCTGTGCAATGCGTTCCCAGAGACTGGGAGGTTACAAATTCCTGGTTCTGGACAACGTGTTGCTGAGGCTTCGGTCAGTCAAAGAAGGAGCGGTGGAGAAGGTGGCCGTCTGACCGATGCGTTCAGACAATTTTTTAGTCGGCAGCCCCAAGGTATGATCGGTTCCAGCAACCATCGCCAGCGTCTGGTTTACATGGTGCAGGAATACCTAGGGGCAAGATCAGACTTGGACACCTTTCCCACCGAAAATCCTCTGGGTTACTGGGTCTTGAGGATGGATTACTGGCCAGAGCTTCCACAGTATGCAATTGAGATACTGGCCTGTCCTGCATCCAGCGTTCTTTCGGAACGCACATTCAGTGCTGCTGGAGGCTTTGTAACCGATCACAGGGTGCGCCTGTCAACCGACTCGGTCGATCGACTGACCTTCATAAAAATGAATCAGTCTTGGATCACCACCAGCTACCAAGCACCTGATGCTGATGTAACAGAATAATTTTCTTTGAAATGTCAGATCCCTTCAAGACTGCCTATGCTGATGCAGAGTGACTATTCTGTTATGCTGAGTGACTATCCTCTTCCTCCTCAATAATCATGCTGATAGCTTGAAAGAACATTTTTGGTTCTGGGCACCACCACCAGTGGCTAAGGCCCAATTTTTCAGCCCCTGGTTAACAGGGGCGTGTATTTACAATTTTTTATGAAATTTTTGTTGAAACTTTGCAACAGGGCTCATTGCTGCGCTCCAAGTACAGTATCTGTGAGGGGTTGCAGTGTTGTGGCAATAGCACCAGTGCCTAATGCGGCGTACACATGATCGTTTTTCATGCCATTTTTTAAACCAACGTTTTTCTCGTCGTTTTTTTTCATGTTTCCTCTCAAGCCTGTCTTGCGTACACACGATCATTAAAAAAAATGTTCAAACAAAGCGCAGTGACGTACAACACGTACGACGGCACTATAAAGGGGAAGTTCCGTTCGGATGGCGCCCCCCTTCATGTTAGTAAAGTTTGTTGAGCGACAATTCGCGCTTTTCAGCCTTGTGCTTTTCAGTCCGTTACAGCGTGACAAATGTGCTATCTCCATTACAAACGCTAGTTTTACCAGAACGAGCGCTCCCGTCTCATACTTGATTCTGAGCATGCGCGTTTTTTTTCACCTCGTAAAAGCATACACACTAAAGTTTTTCACGTCGTTAAAAAAAACGACATGAAAAACGACGTGAAAAAATAGAGCATGTTCGAAATTTTTAATGGCCGTTTTTCACGCCGTTAAAAATGCTCTGGAGCATACACACGATCGGTTTGAATGCCCATTTTTAAAAATTGCATTTTTAACGGCATGAAAAATCATCGTGTGTATGGGGCATAAGGCCCAATTTTTCTGCCCCTGTTTAACAGGGGAGTGTAATTACAATTTTTGATTAAATACTTTGCAACAGGGCTCATTGCTGCGCTCCAAGTACAGTATCTGTGAGGGGTTGCAGTGTTGTGGCAACAGCACCAGTGCCTAAGGCCCAATTTTTCTGCCCCTGTTCAACAGAGGCATGTAATTACAATTCTTGATCTAATAATTCACAGCAGGGCCCATTCCTGCGCCCACCAAGAGTAACCGTGAGGGCTTACAGTGTTGTGGCAACACCACCAAAGGCCCAATTTTTCAGCCCCTGTTCAACGGGGGCATGCATTTACAATTCTTGATCTAATAATTCACAGCAGGGCCCATTCCTGCGCCCACCAAGAGTAACCGTGAGGACTTACAGTCTTGTGGCACCAGCACCACCGCCACCACCACCAAAGGCCCAATTTTTCAGCCCCTGTTCAACGGGGGCATGCATTTACAATTCTTGATCTAATAATTCACAGCAGGGCCCATTCATGTGCCCACCAAGAGTAACTGTGAGGGCTTACAGTGTTGTGGCACCAGCACCACCACCAAAGGCCCCATTTTTCCTACCACTGTTCAACAATGGCATGTAATTACAATTCCTGATATAATAGTTCACAGCAGGGCGTTCCAGCGCCCACCAAGAGTAACTTTGAGGGCTTACAGCGTTGTGGCAACACCAACACCTAAGGGTGAAATTTCTGCAGAGTATATACGACAGGCCCCTACTTTCAAACATCCAATTTACAAACGACTCCTACTTGCAAACGGAAGGAGGCAACAGGAAGTGAGAGGAAATCTACCCCTAGAAAGGGAAATTCTCTCCTGTAAGAGTTAATATGGGAAAAATGTGTCTCCTCTCCACTGATGCTTTATCACCAATCCTTGTTTCAATAAAAAACCCAAATTTTCAAAAAACATTTGTCATTGGGACGGAAAGTGAGGTGAAATGTTCTGAACAGGTGCACAGACAGCAAAACAAATGTTACAGGGGTGATAACCCTTCCCTATATTTTCCAAAAAGCTTAAAAATAGATTTTTTTGGCTGGAGCTACATTTAAAAAATGTACCTGTTCCAAATTATAAACAGATTCTACTTAAGAACAAACCTACAGTCCCTGTCTTGTTTGCACCGCCTGTATACTGCTGTTCAGAGTATATAGGGCCTTTTTTAAATGTGGGTGCAGCGTTCCCCTTAATATCCGTACAAGACCCAAAGGGGCTGGTAGTGGGCTGGGGGTGGGGGGGGTTACCCATGCCATTTTTCTCAATGATCTTCATCCATATTGCCGAGACCAGACATTACATTAAAGCCGCAAGCAGTTTTAAATGACTTTTTTTCCTTTAGAGATGTCATTTTGTGCAGGGACAGTTCTAAACACGGGAAACACGTGCCACTTCACAGGCATACTTTAGACACCCCCAGGTGTGATATTTTTCACTTTATGCATCATTAAAATCACTGCTCCCAAAAAAACGGCCATTTTTAAAACCTCTTTTTGCATTGATACATGTCCCCTGGGGCAGGACCCGGGTCCTCAAACCCTTTTTAGGACAATAACATGCATATTAGCCATTATAATTAGCACTTTAGATTTTGAACGTTCGCGTCCATTGTATTTAATAGGGTTATAAAGTTCGCGCAAACCTTCGGTCCGTTCGCAGGTTCTTGTGCGAACCGAACCGGGGGGTGTTCGCCTCATCCCTAGTCAGATCCCTTCAAGACTGCCTATGCTGATGCTGAGTGACTATCTTGTTATGCTGAGTGACTATCCTCTTCCTCCTCAATAATCATGCTGACAGCTTGAAAGAACATTTTTGGTTCTGGGCACCGCCTCCAGTGGCTAAGGCCCAATTTTTCAGCCCCTGTTTAACAGGGGCGTGTAATTCAAATTTTTGATACAATGCTTTGCAGCAGGGCTCATTGCTGCGCTTCAAGTACTGTATCTGTGAGGGGTTGCAGTGTTTTGGCACCAGTGCCTAAGGCCCAATTTTTCTGCCCCTGTTTAACAGGGGCGTGTAATTAAAAATTTTGATGCAATACTTTGCAACAGAGCTCATTGCTGCGCTCCAAGTACTGTATCTGTGAGGGGTTGCAGTGTTGTAGCACCAGCACCAGTGCTTAAGGCCCAATTTTTCTGCCCCTGTTTAACAGGGGCGTGTAATTACAATTTTTGATGCAATACTTTGCAACAGGGCTCATTGCTGCGCTCCAAGTACAGTATCTGTGAGGGGTTGCAGTGTTGAGGCACAATTTTTCTGCCCCTGTTCAACAGGGGCATGTGATTACAATTCTAGAGCTAATGATTCACAGCAGGGCCCATTCCTACGCCCACCAAGAGTAACTGTGAGGGCTTACAGTGTTGTGGCAACACCACCACCAAAGGCCCAATTTTTCTACCTAACACAAGTAAAAAATGCGCATGAGTCCAAAGTCACTAATATCTCATCGGTATCTAATCAAATAGCGCATGTACAAAAAGATGTACAGTCAGTGAGCATGGGGTCCAGGCTCCGGGGAGAGAGGGGTAAAGCAGAGGCTGGAAGGATAATAATAATAGGAGAAGTCACGTGTACAAACTCAGGGCTGCCATTCAAGGTGAAACAGAAACCATGTTCCAGGGTACTGTAAAGAAAAGCAAGGGAGAGGCGCCTCTGAGTGCAGACGTTTTAAAACAATTTAATAAAAGATAGTGCTACAAGCAACTCACATTTTACATGGTAAAAAACGTGCATTGTACGAAATCCAGTTAGAAGAGGAAGATGTCATCAGGTCTGTCACGGAGTATCTCCTCCTGCTGGGGAGCAGTGAATCGACAACCAGCAGCACAGCGCCCCAGCAGGAGGAGATACTCCGTGACAGACCTGATGACATCTTCCTCTTCTAACTGGATTTCGTACAATGCACGTTTTTTACCATGTAAAATGTGAGTTACTTGTAGCACTATCTTTTATTAAATTGTTTTAAAACGTCTGCACTCAGAGGCGCCTCTCCCTTCCAATTTTTCTACCCCTGTTCAACAGGGGCCTGTGATTACAAATTTTGATCTAATATTTCACAGCTGGGCCCATTCCTGAGCCCACCAAGAGTAACTGTGAGGACTTACAGTGTTGTGGCACCAGCACCACCACCACCACCAAAGGCCCAGTTTTTCCTACCACTGTTCAACAATGTCATGTTACCACTGTTCAACAATGTCATGTAATTACAATTCTTGATATAATAGTTCACAGCAGGGCGTTCCAGCGCCCACCAAGAGTAACTTTGAGGGCTTACAGTGTTGTGGCAACACCAACACCTAAGGGACAAATTTCTGCAGAGTATATACGGCAGGCCCCTACTTTCAAACATCCAACTGACAAACGACTCCTGCTTGCAAACGGAAGGAGACAACAGGAAGTGAGAAGAAATCTACCCCATGGAAGGGAAATTCTCTCCTGTGAGGCCTCGTACACACGACCGAGTTTCTCGGCAAGAAACTTGCTGGCAGAGATGTCTTGCTGAGAAATTTGTTCGTGTGTATGGTTTCTCGTCGAGAAAACCGACAAGTAACCTCGACGAGAAAATAGAGAACCTGCTCTCTATTTTCTCGTCGAGATTCTCATCGGCATGTTTCTCGACGAGAAAAGTGAGTGTGTGTACACTTACCTGTCCTCCCGGAAGCCCGCGCATGTTCGAAATGAATTTGACGCATGCGCGGTAGCTTCCTAGGCATACGTAGGGTATACCAAGATGGCGCATGCTCGTCGTAGTCGATGATGTCACCGCGTACGCTCCATTCAAAGAACCGCGGGTTCTTTGAATCGAGCGTGTGTACACTCGGCCGGGACAATTTTCTTGTCCAAGAATCTCGTCGAAAAAAACGACATGTTTTTTTTGACGAGAATCTCGGCCGTGTGTACGAGGCCTGAGAGTTAATATGGGAAAAAGGTGTCTCCTCTCCACTGATGCTTTATTGCACACATGGTCGTTTTTTAGTGTTAATGAGCAGTGGAGTTAATGGGCTTTCCTGGTGCCTCCATGGCAGCATACCTGTGATAGAGCTCCGCCTCGACTCCTCCTTCAGGACTAGTGAATAGCATAAATTAAAGGCATAGCCCCTCCCCCAACATTCTCCTTTTTTTTCCTCATACCTTCTTGTGCTGGTGAAGAGTAGCAGTATGTCCATACCTCTGCAGTCGGCAGCGTCCGCCGGGTTTAGCCTTTCCCGTGCGCAGTCCCTGTTCTTGGGCCGCTCACAGCGCTGATAAGACTGGGAACCCCTCTGTGGATCTGTTGGGGTCAATTCGCAGAGTTTCCTCACAGGAACGCAGTCTGCTATCACATCCATGATGAATGCAGTGGAAGTCGCAAAAGGATCAGCTCCATCTTCCCAGGCTGGTGGTTTCCATTTTTTATTACAGGCATTTGTGTTTTTCCCCTTTCTTTTCCTCTCTTCTCCTCCCCTCCCCTTTCCTTTGCTTGTTAGGCGCCTTTAAAATGATTGTTGTCTTACTTTTTTATTCCTTTAAAACTGTGCAACTGGATAGGGCAGGTGTCTCTCTGTGCAACAACATTGTGGTGCTTATTTCCGGGTTCGGGGGGGCTACAGGTGCTCTGTAGGTCCCGCCAGGTAGGAGAGTGTCACGGCGCAGCGTCCTCGCCGCCGTCTGCGCATGCGAGATTCGGGAGTGATACAGAGCCGTAGTTTCTCGGCTCTCTGTACTGGGCGACGCTGGATCTTCTGCGATTGCACATGCACAGACGCTTGGTTCAGTGGCGGCCATCTTGGATTCTGGAAAGAAGGCTAGATTTGCCCTTTTTTTCAATCAATTCCAAATGGTGGTTTATGGGATTAGCCCACGCACCTTGAGCCTAATTAGGTTCAGATTCAGGGATGGCTGTCAGTCTCCTCAGCTGTGCCCTGCTAGGTCTCTCTGATGCTGCTTTGTGGTAGGTACTTTTTATTTTCTCAAAAAAAAAAATGTTGCCGATCAGAAATGTTTATGTTAAAAAAAAAAAAGATAACAATATAAAAATGTTTATGTTTAAAAAATAAAATAAAAAATAAAAACAGATGACGATATAAAAATGTTTATTTAAAAAAATAAAAAAAAATAAAAAAAAGTGACGCCAAAAACTCCTGATTCTTTTCCCTTTCTTACTATATTTCTGGAGCTGATCCTTGTACCCAACTCCACAATGAGTCATTCATCTCGCAGCAAAGATCCTCACACTTCTATTAGGTATGTGACCAACCATACGTGAGTATAAAAAAAAAAAGTGCGCTCACTGGTCTAGCGTGAGTTCCTTACACCGTAGCCCTACCCACTCCAAGGGGTCCCGCTCATCAGGGCGTAGGACCCATTCTTCACGTCGTAGATCAGAGAGGTCAAGATCCAGAGGATGTGATCGACCCCCCTCTCCTAGGACCTATAGGAAGAAGAGATGCTGGATATGTGGGGCTACACCGCTACCAGACAGAGTGGTCTGTAAGGACTGTTTTACGGACTATGCGTCCAACCGCGAGCTAGAAAATCAGCACGCTGTAGATCTGCTCAAGCGAACAATGAAGGACTCCTTCTCTGAGCTTTTGGCTTCGGTCCCCGCTCAACCACTTCAGCAGATATCCCTGGTTCAGGATATAGAACCTAATCTCCCTGGTCCGTCAGCAGTCAGTACACCTCTGCCGCCGTCAGGCCGACCAGCTAGAGATTCACCACCTGAAGACTCTTCAGGGGACTCTTGAGAAGAGTCAGAACCTTCTGGCTTCAGTCTCTCCTTGGTAAAGCCATTCATCCAGGCAGTCAAAACTGCAATCGCCTGGAAAGACGCAGAATAGCCTCCCCAAGAGTCTACAAGCTACTTCCCATTCCTCAAAAGGAAGCAGGTTCTTTTCCCGTTGATGGGCAAGATTAGTCAAGTCATTCAGAAGGAATGGTCAAAGACTGATAAAAAAATAATAATTTTGGGGTCGGTTCAATAAACTATATACCCCTTACCAGAGTCGGGAACGCAGTCACTAAACTCCATGCCAGTGGTAGACGCGTCCGTGGTGCGACTCGCAAAAAAACTTACTCTACCAATGGAGGATTCCGCTTCCTTCAAAGACCCTCTAAACAGGCGAATCGACCTGGAGCTGAAGAGGAGCTACTTAGCCGCGGAAGCAGCATGTAAGTCAGCTATTTCCCTCACATCAGTATCAAATGCCATAAGATCTTGGACAGATAATATTGAGATGGCTTTGCATCAGGATGTCCCCATGGAGGATATAATTAAGGCCTTAGAAGAGCTTAGATTGTTGGCAGACTTTGTCTGCGTAGCGGCCATTGACACGATCAGGTGCTCGGCAAGATCCATGTTGCATTCAGTGATGGCGAAGAGGGCCTTGTGGCTGAAACCCTGGATGGCTGACTTATCCTCCAAACAAAATTGGTGCAAAATCCCGTTTGATGGGAAAGCACTATTCGGAGACAAAATGGATAAAGCTATCTCCAGGCTGTCAGGAGGGAAGTCTGGTATGCTTCCACAGGACAGAAGTATGCGAAGATTCAGAGGTGGTTCCTCTAGGTTCCGCCAGTCAAACCCAAGGGATTTTAGGCAGTCGAGACAGCCCAGAGACAACAAAAGACCTTGGAAAGGTACTCGGGGATCCTTTTTGAACAGGAAGATGAAAGCCCTTCCGGCTCCACAGGAGCAGAAGCAGTCTTTTTGACACCAGAGGAACCCAGGCACTCCCGGTGGGAGCCAGGCTAAAGTTTTTTTTACCCCAGTCTGGGCCACCTGCTGCCACAACCCCTGGGTTCTGTCAACAATTCAATGGGGGCACTTTTGGAATTTTTCTCACCCTCCACCTCGGAACTCTTTCAAAGGAACAGAGATTCCATCCTCTCCACTGAAGGCTCAAGCTCTGAAAAACTTCCTAACGTCACTCCAGCTTCAGGGGGCGGCTGTTCCGGCTCCCTTGGCAGAGCGCTTCGCAGGCTTATACTCCACCCTATTTCTGGTCCCAAAGAGGACAGAGGGGTGGAGGCCTGTGATAGACCTAAAGAGGCTCAACCGGTATATCCGCCCCGAAAGCTTCAAAATGGAGTCCCTGCAGACGATTATTCAGGCAGTCCAGCCATCAGATTGGATGATTTTGGTCGATCTGCAGGATGCGTACCTACATGTTCCAATTCTACCTGCATTTCAAAAATACCTGAGATTTGCAGTGGGACGGACCCACCTACAGTTTCAAGCCCTACCTTTCGGTCTGTGCACCTCTCCCAGGGTGTTCACCAAGATACTAATATCTGCTTTAGTTCCCCTGCGGGAGAGGGGCTTGAGGATATACCACTACTTGGACGACATCCTACTCCTAGCAAGCAATCAGTTGGTATGTCACCGGGACATTCTTCTACAGTCCCTAAAAGAGCTAGGGTGGCTGGTGAATTCCGACAAGAGTCAACTAATGCCAACACAGCAGATAATCTATGCACAATGTTCGACACTCAGGAGGGGACAGTGTCGTTACCACCGCCGAAGGCAAGGATTGTCATCCAGAGAATGATCAAAGTCATCCAGAGCCCGTATCTGACGGCTTCACAATGCCTGAGCCTCATTGGCACAATGTCTTCCTGTATACCCATGGTTCCTTGGGCACATTGGCACTTGAGGTATTTCCAGACTGGTTTCTTGGCGCAGTGGAAGAAACAATGACTATCTCAGACGATCCTGCTGATGGGAAAAATATGTAGGAGCCTTCACTGGTGGACAGTTCCAGAAAACCTCTCCAAGCCTCATCACCTGGGCTCCCTTCCTTGGATCACAATTACGTCCGATGCAAGCAGACAGGGCTGGGGAGCCCATTGCGGGCAAACCAGAATACAGGAGATGGGCATGCACCACCCAGGGAGTGGTATCCAACATCTTGGAGATGAGGGCAGCCTTCTTGGCACTGACCTCTTTGGCACCCCAAATCAGAGGCCAAAGAATACTCCTACGCCTAGACAACAGAGCAGCTGTCGCTTATCTGCAGAAGCAGGGAGGCACTCGCAGCAGGTCACTCCTCAAGGAGGTAGAGCCGATCATGCTCTGGGCGGAGCAGAACCTCCTGGACCTCAGAGTGATGTATCTGCCAGGCAGGTTGAACACGGAAGCAGACACTTTATCCAGAAACTTCCTGGACAATGAGTGGGCTCTCCACCCCCATGTCTTCCTTCAGATTGCCAACATATCGGATCCCCCTCAGGTAGATCTGTTCACCTCCCCGAAGAACGCCAAGCTGGACAGGTTCTTCTCTCGGCTGCCGCATCCACAAGTCGAGGCAGTGGATGCCCTGTCATGTCCCTGGAGGTTCACCACGGCATATGCCTTTTCTCCCAGGCCATTAATATTCAAATTCCTCCTGAGGCACCTCAGGGAGCCAGTCCAGGTGGTGGCAGTACTTCCGTATTGTGCCTCAGTGTGGGCTCTCCAATCAAGATCCCTCCTTTCCCTCAACTTCTGTCGCAGAGCAGTCTAGTTCATCCAAACCCTCAGAAGTTGAATCTTCGAATCTGGAGGTTGAGAGGCGAAGGTTCGAGTCCCTAGGGTGTTCTCCAGGAGTCATATCAACCCTTCTAAAAGCTAGGAAGCCAGCAACTAATGCCATATATTCAAGAATATGGGACAAGTTCTTGTCATTTGTTTCCGAAAATGGATTTCATCCAATCCTTCCTTCTACATCTCATGTTCTAGGATTCCTTCAGACAGGACTTGATCTGGGACTTGGTCTGAGCTCTCTCAAAGTGCAGGTAGCAGTAATCTCTGCTGCAACAAATAAGAGATGGGCGGAGGATCCTTCAGTAGTCACTTTCCTCAGAGGTATATTGAAGATTCGCCCTCCTGTCAGACGATCATTTCCTAAGTGGGATCTGTCCCTAGTCCTGGAAGTTCTATCTGACCATCCCTTTGCTCCAGTGGAACAAGTAACAATATGGAACCTGACACTAAAGACGTCTTTCCTGCTAGCCATTACATCTGGCAGAAGAATCTCGGAACTTCACTCTTTAGGGATAGGTGACGACCACATCTCCTTCTTCACAGACAGAGTGGAACTTCGTCCCCTTCGGGGGTTCACACCAAAGGTTGCTACTCCAAGCCACCTGTTGGAACCCTGGGCACTACCAGTGTTTACAGACATGGATTCAGAGTCTTGTCATGAACTGGATGTATCCAGAGTGCTCAGGGCCTACCTAGAAGCCACCGGCCCCTTCAGAAATTCTGAGAGACTTTTCATCGTACCGTTCGGTAAATACAGGGGCAAAGAAGCTTCCATCAGAACTCTGGCATCTTGGGTTGTAAAGTTAATCCAGAAGGCCTACAGGGTGAAGAATATGGAGCCTCCATCCCGAGTGAATGCTCATTCTACAAGGGCAGTCTCAGCTTCCTGGGCAGCAAGGGCTAATGTTTCGTTGGAGACAGTGTGCGGGGCCGCCACCTGGTCTTCTCACCATACGTTCCTCAGACACTACCATATTGATCCAGGAGCGCTCACGACTGTTGAGTTTGGAAGGAGGGCAGTTCAGGCTGCTATGTCCTCTTATAATTAAACATTTATTGTTAAGCAATTATCCCACCCATGTCAGCTAGTTAGTTATCACAGGTATGCTGCCATGGAGGCACCAGGAAAACGGAAAATTGTATCATACTTACCAGTAATTTTCCTTTCCTGGTGCCTATCCATGGCAGCATACGCTCCCACCCTCGGTATTCTATATTACAGAGAATGTTGGGGGAGGGGCTATGCCTTTAATTTATGCTATTCACTAGTCCTGAAGGAGGAGTCGAGGCGGAGCTCTATCACAGGTATGCTGCCATGGATAGGCACCAGGAAAGGAAAATTACTGGTAAGTATGATACAATTTTCCGTTTTTTTCCAAACGCAAGAAATTTGCGTTCAAAGTGCAGTTTTTCGGCGGGAAAAACGCTAAAAAACGCAAAACGCAGAAAAGCGCTAATAAATGCTCAAAAACGCAGCTCGCCAGCGTTTTTTTGCATTTTTTTATCCATTGAAAAAAAAAGCTAAAAAACGCAACACTGAAAAACACTAATAAACACTATAGCAAAAATGCTAAAAAACGTTGAAAGGCTCCCTGCAAAGCTACTGGTGTTTTTTATAGCTTTTTTTAGCGTCCAGTGTACATAGAGCCTAATGGTTGGGCCTCTTCAGAATTTATTTAAAGAACTTAAGATAATTAAAGAGGAACTTTGGTAATTTTTTCATCTTTCCATCCATGAAATCTTCTGCCCTGTGTTGTTTTAACTTTGTGTAGTAAAACTTATTTTTTTTTCTGACAGTAAATACCTTATACAGCCCACTTCCTGTTTCTTGTCTGGTAAAAAGTCAAGGCTTATGACATCATGCACAGCTCTCTCTCTCACTCTCGTGAGAGTTTGCCAGGAAGGGAGGGGGGATGAGTCATAAGAGGGCCAATAAGATCTGCAGAGCTGGAGGTGTGTCTGTGTAAATCCATGAAGTGAACAGGCAGCAGCTTCAGCTGCCCACAGTTAAAATGGATGCAGCCAGACTTAGTGGAGGGAAATTTTTGCAGCATATTTGGCAAGTACAGAATCACAGTATAGATAAAATAATATGCAAAGTGGTTGGTGGAAAGTTTCGGAATGGCAACAATGTTTTTATTACAGATTATGTGAGCAGACTGCAGTTCCTCTTTAATTTTTGATTTCCTTCCATTCTTTCTAAGATCACTTTTAATTTGACTATCTTGTTACCAACTTTTGAATTATGGGAAAAAAAATCCTTCCTGATCCCCCGAGAGGCAATTCGGATATTCCCCGGATCAACTTTACCTATAAATGTCAGTACCCAGTTATATTATGTACATTTAAGAAGGAATCCAGGCCCTTCTTAAAGCAATCTACTGAGCTGGCCAGAGCCACCTCTGCAGGGAGTCTATTCCACATTTTCACAGCTCTTACTGTGAAGAAACCTTTCCGTATTTGGAGGTGAAATCTCTTTTCCTCTAGACGCAAAAAGTGCCCCCTTGTCCTTTGTGTTGACCGTAAAGTGAATAACTCAACACCAAGTTCACTATATGGACCCCTTATATATTTGTACATGTTGATCATATCCCCCCTTAATCTCCTCTTCTCAAGAGAGAATAAATTCAGTTTCTCTAATCTTTCCTCATAGCTGAGCTCCTCCATGCCTCTTATCAGTTTGGTTGCCCTTCTCTGCACTTTCTCCAGTTCCCCAATATCCTTTTGGAGAACTGGGGCCCAAAACTGAACTGCATATTCCAGATGAGGTCTTACTAATGATTTGAACAGGGGCACAATTATATCTCTCTCTCTCAGGAGACCATACCTCTCTTAATACAAGAAAGAACTTTGCTCGCTTTGGAAAACGCAGCTTGGCATTGCATGCCATTATTGAGCTTATGATCTACCAAAACCCCCAGATCCTTCTCCACTACGGATCCCCCCAGTTGTCCTCCCCCTAGTATGTATGATGCATTCATATTCTTAGCCCCCAAGTGCATAACGTTACATTTATCAACATTAAACCTCATCTGCCACATAGTCGCCCAATTAGCCAGAGCATTGAGGTCGGCTTGTAAATTGGTAACATCCTGTAAGGACGTTATTCCACTGCATAGCTTGGTGTCATCTGCAAAGACAGAAATGTTACTTTTGATCTCAGACCCAATATCATTTATAAAGATATTAAAAAGTAAGGGTCCCAGCACTGAACCTTGGGGTACACCATTGATAACCTTGGACCATTCAGAGTAAGAATAATTAACCATGACTTTCTGAATTCTGTCTTTTAGCCAGTTTTCTATCCATTTACAAACTGATATTTCCAATCCTGTAGACTTTACCTTGCACATGAGCCGTGTGTGGGGAACTGTATCGAACGCTTTTGCAAAATACAAGTTTACCAGTCCACCGCCACCCCTCTGTCCAAGGTTTTACTTACCTCTTCATAAAAAGAAATCAGGTTTGTCTGACAACTTCTGTCTTTCATGAATCCATGCTGTCTGTTGCTTAAATCGTTTTTTTCCAGCAAGAACTCATCTATGTGGTCTTTTATTACTCTCTCCAGTATCTTCCCAACTATAGAAGTTAAACTAACAGGTCTATAGTTACTTGGTAAAGACTTAATTCCCTTTTTAAATATAGGCACCACATTGGCCCTGCACCAATCCAGTGGTACTATTCCTGTCATTAATGAGTCCCTAAAAATTAAATACAATGGCTTTGAAATTACAGAGCTCAATTCTTTTAGGATCTGTGGGTGTATGCAATCTGGTCCAGGTGCTTTATTCACCTTTATTCCATCTAAATAATTCTGGACCATATCACTTTTGAGCCATTGTGAATTTGGGGCTGTGTCACTACCACCCCCATTTTGGACATGAGCTGCCCCATGCTCCTTTGTATACACAGAACTGAAGAAAGTATTTAATAAATTAGCCTTCTCTTTGTCCCCAGTCACCCACTCTAGATTATTTTGTAAAGGCCCTACATGCTCAGACTTGACCTTTTTACTATTAATATATTTGAAGAATTTTTGGGGGTTTGTCCTACTATCTTTTGCAATCTGTCGTTCATTTTGAATTTTTGCATCCTTGATTTCCTTTTTACATATCCTGTTATATTCTTTGTAACATTTAAATGACACTAGTGTTCCCTCATTTTTATATTTTTTAAAAGCTCTTTTCTTATAGTTTATAGCTTTTTTAACTTTGGCAGTGAGCCACATAGGTTTTATTTTTAGCCTTTTAAACTTATTGCCCATGGGAATATACTTTGCAGTGAGTTCACAAACAGTCTTTTTGAAGAATTCCCATTTCTGTTCTGTGCCCATTGATGCCAATATTCCCTCTCAGTCTAAGTCCTGGAGAGCAGCCCTCATCCTTGGAAAATTTGCTCTCTTGAAATTAAGTGTTTTTATCTTTCCCGTATGTGATTTCTGCTTACAACTAACATCAAATGAAATCATGTTATGGTCACTGCTACCCAGGTGTTCCTTTATCTGAACATTAGTAATACGCTCTGCATGGTTTGAGATTACCAGGTCCAACAGAGCATCGTTCCTAGTTGGGGCCTCAATAAACTGGACCATAAAATTGTCCTGCAATAGGTTTATAAATTTTTGCCCTTTAACTGTCCCAGCAGTTCCATTACTCCAGTCAATTTCTGGGTAGTTAAAATACCCCATTATTATCACCGTCCCAGCCCTTGCAGCCCTTTCCATCTGTGCAAGGAGCTGAGTCTCCACCTCCTCATTAACATTGGGTGGTCTATAACAAACTCCAATGATTAACTTTGAACTACGCACATCTGTATGCAGTTTCACCCATAATGCTTCAGACTCATCCCATTCTCCATCCACCTGGTCCTCTTTCACACTCGCTTTGAGATCACTTCTCACATAGAGACAGACCCCTCCACCTTTCCTTTTTACCCTGTCTTTCCGAAAGAGTGCATAGCCAGGAATATTAATAGCCCAGTCATGTGAGGAATGAAGCCAAGTTATGGATTTGTCAGACCGCACTTGCATCACAAGGGGAATAGGTTGAAATCTGAAACAGCATCTTTGCCTTTATATCTATGCCAGTGACTGAAATCTTATTTAAAGCAAACTTGTGGCTTTCTTTAGCTGTGTTGCATTGCAGGTACTATTGGGCGCCTATGTGAAAATCAAAGTTCTTTTCAAAGTGTCCCCAGAACTTGCTCTACCTCTTGGATAATTAGGCTATCCTTCACATTTTCTTTGGCAAAAGCAAGGCACAGATGGATTATGTGCAGATGTTGCAGAAAATAGTTCCACTGTGGGGTAATTTTCTAATTACCCAATGATATCTGTTTGGGCAGGAGGCAGGGCCATCTTAAAGGCAGGGCAAAATGGGAAGCTGCCCTGGGCCCCATCACTGTTGTGGGGCCCAAAGCAGTTGCCTCATACTTGCCAACTATGCTGGTTTTTATTCCCTTGTCGTTTTAGTACTGTGCTGTGTCCTGATATCTCAGTGTGGAGTTCTGCTACTAAGGCTGCCCAGCTCTGCTCTATTGCCACGTTCAGATGACTCACCTGCAGACCCTGTGTTTACATGTAAATAACTGGCATTGATATGTAAATAGCAACGGCATTAACATGTAAATAGCGGCGGACTGCCGGTATTGATATGTAAATAAAGGCAGCATTCATATGTATATCATGCCCCCCTGAGGTCATATCCACCATCACCTCTGCTGAATGATGCCCACTGGAGAAGTAAATGGGGCGTGCTTGAAAGTCCTACCTGCAGATGTGGTCAAGCCTACCATCAGCATGTCCTACAAAGGTGATCAAATTGTAGGGTTTGTGAGATAGGCAGAGAAGGAATTACAGTTTGGGGTGCACAGGTGAGAAAGGACGGGATTTAGAGAGGTAAGAAAGGTGGGTGAAAAGATGAGCAGAGGGAGGCAGCTAGAGTAAAAGAGAGTGGAGAGAATGGGGGAGGTTTGGGGTGCAGAGGTTAACAGGGATGTAAAGGTCTACTGAATCAACCAGTGAGCGGTAAGGGTGTGCAGTAACCTTTAGCAACCAATCAGTGAGCAGTATTGATGTACAATAATCTCTAGAAACCAATCAACAAGCAGAAGTCATGTGCTGTAACCTCTAGCAAATAACCAGTGAGCCGTAATGTGTGCTGTAACTTCTAGCAGCAAGTCAGTGAATGGAAATGATATGCTGTAACCTCTGGCAATCTCAATTGCTGCCTGATCTGATTCAGTAAACAGATTTTGAGTCTACCTGCTATTTATTGTATGTATTAGAGCAGATGAAGAGTGAAATTGCATGGGGGGGTGGGTCAAAGAAAATGTTTGCCCAGGGTCCAATCAATATTAAAGACGGCCCTGTCAGGAGGTCCCAGGTGTAGAAAAATTAATAGGAGATTTTTGGCTTACAGTGTCTGTAAACCTGTTCAATGACTCACCCAGTCACTATGACAGTAGAAGGTACATTAGCTGCCAGGAGAGCAAACAGAGATGTATGATCTGGAAATTATATGGCACAGCTCCTCCCAAGGCAGTCAAGATGAAACTGAAGTGTATGGTCACTTTAGTTGTAGGAAAACACAGCCTAGTTGTTGAGGGCTTGTTTTATTCAATTAAACACTTTTTGCTTTTAGTTTTAGCATGACACCATTAGAACCTCTGTAAAGTTTATATTGCTTCTCTGTGTACAAGCTAGGTATATTCATTCACCTTCTCTATGAGTCCTGGTGAATCTTGTCACCAGCACTGAAAATTATGGGATGGAAAAATCTACAGTTGTCACCAAAACAGGAGGTGAGAGGAAATCTTTGAATAGAGATTTTGTTTCACTCCCTGTTGTGCTTCTGGGACAGGAAGTAAGTGCAAATCTCCCCTAATGTGACAAGGGAGAGGAGCACAGCAGAACCGGGGACTGGGGAGGAGATCACACTAGAGCCAGTCCCACCAGGCATGGCCCCCTGGATCTCAATGACAGAGGATCTAGAGGACAATCCCTAGGAAAACAGGGAGAAGATCCCTAAAAAGCCAGATTCATGTCTACTGAGTGGTAGGACCCCCCGGAAATGCCTCAGAGGGCCCTTTCAGGAGCAGGTGTCCTCTCAGCTAAGGTGGGGTGCCAGAGGTGTCTGAGATTTAGAAAGCTCTTCTGGAGGAGGGCTTGGGGCCAGTAGGGGCCCCATGAGAGGCTACTGTTAATCTATTGAAAGAGTTGAGTGGAATGTATGCTGTCAGTGGAGAGATTGGGGTGATGACAGGCAGGGAGCAGAGGACAGCAATGTTATTCATGACTCTGATACACACACACACACTACCTCCTCCTCCATCCCTGTCCTGGAACTGGTGCTACTAGCTCAGGTGTCACCTCCTCCCTCCCGACCATCCCTGAAAACTGTTCTTAGTGTGCAAAGTGAATATATAATAAAATAGTATATAAACAATTATAAAATTACAAAAACAGCAGCACTCACAAATATTTATACACCATAATAAGCAAAATAAATAAACAAACGTGTTGCACTGTCACATATGTGATAAAATGCCTTCTCAATTGATATGTGAAGGCAAAAAAGTCCACCAAAATTTAAATATATTAAATGAAATAGATAAAATAATGTGTCCAGAAACTGGCAAAAGTCCTTAAGGTGAAGAAAAAGAAGTGTCCTTCAGTTTTCAACAGGTGCAACACCCAGTGCTCTCCAAAGGATAGACAGGGCAAATATATCCTTTTACCAGATATTTAGACCAATCAAGGTCTGTATGCACATCAGTGAGTAATCACCCCTCACTTTGGGTATAAGCCGACCTTTGCTGTTCAGCCTGCTTAATGGACGCCAATGATACAAGTCACCTCATATATTGTTCTTCAGGGAACCTCAAAACTCAGTCATAGTAGTAGGCCCTACTGCCTCACAGAAGACGTCCCAATGGACGAAACGTACGTCAGGCAAGGCAAGGAATAGCGGTGATGCCATGGCATTCATGGAGGGTGTTTGACGAATGCTTGTTTCCAAAATGCCTGTTTAAATGTTTTCTGCTGTAAGTAGTCTCTTTTTCTCTTTTAATAAACTATTTTACTGAACGCTGCACAATGAGTTTGCTTCCTCTTCTATTTGGCATATAGTATGACTGGGTTTCAGGACAGTTAGCGGTAGTTAGTGGTAAGCCCAGGTAGGTTTAGGGTACCCCCCATGTAGTCCCTAATAAAGGTTTAACCCCTTGCTAGCCCCCAGTTAACCCTTTCACTCCCTGTCACAGTGGAATTAGTATAGTGTACAGATCTTTTTTCTGATCACTGTATTCGTGTCACTTGTGAAACTAAACAACGTTAGGGCAGTTAGCGGTAGTTCCAGATAGGTTTAGGGTACCCGCCATATAGTCCCTAATAAAGGCTTAACCCCTTGATCACCCACAGTTAACTCTTTCACTCCCTGTCACTGTGTCATTAGTATAGTGTACAGATTTATTTTCTGATCACTGTATTAGTGTCACGAGTGACATCAGTTAGGATCAGTTAGTGTCAGCGTCAATCCCAGACAGCGTCAGATTTTAAACCTTTGATTGCCAGTAGCGCAACACACATGCACACACCATACACCTCCCTTACCAGAATAGTGTTTGAACAGATCAATATCTTTGATCTTATCAGATCTATTTTGTGTCCCCAATAGTATAGTGTTCCCAAAAATGCGGCATTAGCAGGATTAGCCCAGACACCTGCCAGCACCTGCGTTTAGCCTCTCCACCCAGCCCAGCCCACCCAAGTGCAGGATCAGTAGAACACCCTCACTTCCAAGACAGAGCACACAAAACTGCAGCGTTAGCAGAGTCAGGCCTGATCCCTGCTAGCACTAACAGTTTATTTTTTTTGTAGTGACTCAAGCAGTTGCTGACAACCAGGTGCTCTTTAACTGTGTCGCACTAGTTGTACCTGTAAATTTAGTGGCCAAAATGTCCAAACAGAGGTTCACTAGTGAAGAGGCCTACACAATACGGAGCATGACAGATGAGAGCGAAGGGGAAGCCTCACTGTCATAATCAGGCTCAGTATACGAACCTGTAGAGAGCAGCGGCACCCTGACAGATCGCTCTGATGACAGAGTAGTGGTCCCTGCTAAGGTCAGGCATACCCGACCCTGTTCTTCTGTTGCTTAGGTGCAACAACCGCATGGTTCTCGTATGCAGCAGAGAGCCTGTACTAGTGCCGCACAACCTTCTGGAAAACTGGCAAGCACCAGTGGCCTAGTACATCCCGGTCATAGACAAACCAACACTGCAGTAAAACTTAGTGACATGGCGAGTCCCATAAGTGCAGTTCATGCTGGTGTGGTGGCTAGTACAAATAGTGCTCCGCAGCCACCAAAAACTCAAAGACAGGCCCATAGAACCCATAGTGCCCTTCCTAATGCGTTTTCAAATCCTGATTGGCAGCCCACCACTTCGGCAGCGCCCTTACTTCCCCCATTCAGTGGCCAACCCAGGAATTCAGGTGGAAACAGCGGATTTTACTTCCCTTGACTCCTATGAGCTGTTTTTCATGGAAGATCTGTACAGATCTATTATGGACCAAAGCAATTTATATGCTGAAAAAAAGAAGAAAAGTGCAGCGCTAGAAGGGACGAATAATCAGATGACTGATATTATACAATAAATGAAAATAAACACCATCATATGTCCACCATGGTGAAAACACATGTGAATTAAAGTCTAAATTGAAATCCAAAAAATTAGTGAAATCACAGTCTATCAGTGTTTAAGATAGAGAAATTTTGCTAGAAGATCCACCACCGTAAGTCAAAAAGGCTTACCAGAAAGACTGAACCCAGATGAGTGTACACCCACTGAGTCAGACAAGCTTGTGAGGTTGTTTAAACCAACCACAGGAAGGATGTCACAGCAGGAACGATACCAGAATCACAGCAATAAAAACATGTAGGCCGATGGAACTTGAAGATTCAATGACCCATAGGAAGATATCGCAGCTTATAAGGACAGCAATTCGGTTGAAAAACTTCCAATGGAATATTGAGTGTTGACACCCAAACACATAGATGGTAATATGAAAAAAGAAGAAAACAGGGGCGCAAATAGCGTAATACTGCAAAGTAATTACAGCTATTTATTTAAAAGAAAAGGTTTACACTCACATTTAGTAGGTAATAAAAGCGCTTAATAAAAAGACAGTGGCATCAGTATTCCTTCCCGACGCGTTTCGTTACATTGAACATCATCTGGGGTACTGATCCACTGTCCATCATGCCTATATATAGCAGAGAACCCCCATATTGAAAATCGTGGCTTCAATAGGAAATTAGCATTGTGTACACTCCATTTCCGGGTTAGCCAAAATGGAGTCGATGGCGTGCGGTTCAAGCCTCGTTCTGGGCGAGGATCAGAAACCGGAAGTAAACACGCAAACCGGAAGTGACACGTGCGGTTCAAACATCGTAGAATTTGCGTTCCAAAAGGGGTTAAAAACTCCATAGGATATATATTGCGTAAGGAAACTAGTTCTATATGTTAAAAGTGCTGTTCATTCTCGGATTAACTAGAATGGAGTAAATATTGTGCGGCTTCAACATCGCTCTAAGCAAAGAAAAAACCGGAAGTGGACACGCAAACACCGGAAGTGATGACACATGCGGTTCAAGCTTCTCAGAGTTTGCGTTGCAAGAGCAAGGTGACTGATTATGTCACATGTCCACGGTTATGCAATAAGCTCAGCGGAAAGACTGATATAAATAGCATATATGTAAATAGTAAATAAACATTGCCACGTCAGAGGGTGAACTATGCTCGTTTATATAAAAATAATAAAATAATAGTACTAATATTGATTTAGTACACCCACTATATTGCTGAAAGTAGATTGAGTGCTTATGTGTATTAAAAATAATGATCTTGTTTATTAAATTTTTGTGAAAAGAGAAAATGGCCATATCTAAAATATGAGTGTTCTCTCTACATTGCATATCTGTATTTTTCCAAGATAAACTATACATAAACACACAATTAACAACAATCCTATGCATATATGAAGAAAATTAAGTTGTACAATGAGATGGATAGATGATAACAAATGATTATGTATGTGGTGGTGAATGAAAAAATGAGAGGGGAGGGGAAAAGACAAATGGGAATAAATGAGTGTTGATGAAAAATAAAATTATTAATGAAAAATAAAATTAAAATTAAAAATTAAATAAAAATTAAAAATATATATATTTTTTTAAATTTATATGCTGGTCAATTCATCGCCGCTAACCCAAATTTGACCCTTGCCAGAGAATTTGGCTGGAAACCATAATGTTTCCCAAATTTAAGACCTTTCGATTAGAGGCAAAGTTCTACTTCCTCCCAGGACCTCCTGCTCTCTAGCTCCCTTGTTACCTCCTCCCATGCTCGCCTTCAGGACTTCTCCAATACCTCTCCCATCCTCTGGAACTCCCTGTCCCAGTATGTCCGATCAGCCCCTACCCTGTCCACCTTTAGGAGATCCCTGAAAACTCATTTATTCAGGGAAGACTATCCCACATCCACCTAACAACTGTCCCCGAGCCACCAAGGTGTGTCTACTAAGGGTAGAAAATGGGCCATCTTCTACAGGCGGTCCACCACCACGCCTTCATGCTCGCCTTCAGGACTTCTCCAATACCTCTCCCATCCTCTGGAACTCCCTGTCCCAGTATGTCCGATCAGTATGTCCCCGAGCCACCCCCATCAAATCATCCTCTGCAGCTATTACCTTTTGTACCACCACCCCCTCCCTTTAGAATGTAAGCTCTACGAGCAGGGCCCTCCTGTACCTTTTGTATTGAACTGTACTGTAATTGTGTTCCCCCCCCCTATATATTGTAAAGCGCTGCGTAAACTGTTGGCGCTATATAAATCGTGTATACTAATAATAATAATAATAATACTTTCAGGGCCTTACAGAGCGCTCTCCAAAACTTGGAGGCAAATTGTATCCACTGATCAGAAACAATGCTACTGGGTAAGCCGTGGAGTCACACAATTTCCTTTATGAACATGTGGGAGGTCTCAGTTGCTGAAGGCGTGCCTACCAAGGGTAGAAAATGGGCCATCTTCTACAGGCGGTCCCCCACCACCAAGATGGCGGTAAACCCTTCCGAGGGCGGGAGCTCCACAATAAAGTCCATGGAGATCATTTTCCATTGACAGAATGGGTAAGGGTCTCAACAGTTCCCAGGGCTTTGTCTTGTCACCCTTGCTACGTAGGCACACTGAGCAGGATCTGACATACAACTAAGGTTGGGCCACCAGAAGGATCGTTGGATGAGCTCACTTGTTTTACAAACTACAAAGTGGCTAACTGGTGGTCATTGTACATCTTGAAGACCTGAACCTTGCCTCCTGATGCCAGAGTAATCCATCTTGTTTACTTAACAAGGCCTGTTCATATTCAGGGCATGAAGCAGAGGCTCGGTCAATGACTAATTTCAAACTGGGTTGAATCAATAAAAAGTTCTGGGCTGAAAGAATGGTGCTCGGGGGAGCAGATTCCATAGATTCAGGGAACATCCGGGATAAGGCGTCCACCTTCCCGTTCTTAGATCCTGGTCTATATGTTAATTGGAAGTTGAATCTTGAGAAGAAAAGCGCCCATCTAGCCTGCTGGGGTCTTAGACGTTTGGCGGACCTCAGATACTCCAAGTTTTTGTGGTGGGTGAAAATCATGATTGGGTGATTGGCGCCCTCCAAAAGATATCTCCACTCTTCAAAGGCGACCTTAATAGCCGGAAGTTCTCGGTCACCTATGTCGTAGTTTCTTTCGGCCTGGTTTAATTTCTTAGAGCAGAAGGCTACTGGGTGCAGTAGAGCTTTTGGACCCAGACACTGAGAGAGTACGGCTCCTGTTCCCACTTCAGAAGCATCTACTTCGAGAACGAATGGGAGTGCTGGGTCCGTTGAGTTGTTCAAAGGCTGCTTGGGCTTCCTGATTCCAGAGGAAACGAGTATGGAGTTGTGTGAGTTGAGTAATTGGGGCAATGATGGTCGAGAAACTTTTAATGAATCTCCGGTAGAAGTTGGCAAAGCCTACAAATCTTTGGACACCCTATCTCTCTGAAGGTGCAGGCCAGTCTAGGATTGCTGAGACCTTCTGGGGATCCATGGAAATACCTTCAACTGAGATTATGAGCCCCAAGAATCAAATGGATTGTTTCTCAAAATCGCACTTTCCGGCTTTGGCGTACAAACCGTGCCTGTGGAGGCAGAGAAGATCAGGATATCGTCCAGGTAGATGATCAGTAGGGATGAGCAGAACACCCCCGGGTTCGGTTCACACCAGAACCCGCGAACGGACCGAAAGTTCGCACGAGCATTAGAACCCTATTAAATACAATGGATGCGAACGTTCGAAATCTAAAGTGCTAATTATAACGACTATTATGCATGTTATTGTCCTAAAAAGGGTTTGGGAACCCGGGTTCTGCACCAAGGGACATGTATCAATGCAAAAAGAAGTTTTAAAAACGGACGTTTTTCGGGAGCAGTCATTTTAATGATGCATAAAGTGAAAAAAAAAAGTCAAATATTCCTTTAAATATCGTACCTGGGGGGTGTCTAAAGTATGCCTGTGAAGTGGCATGTGTTTCCCGTGTTTAGAACTGTCCCTGCACAAAATTACATTTCTAAAGGAAAAAAAGCTATTTAAAACTGCTTGCGGCTTTAATGTAATGTCTGGTCCCGGTAATATGGATGAAAATCAAGAAAAATGGCATAGCTACCCCATCACCCCCCCCCCCCCCCCACCCCAGCCCATTACGAGCCCCTTTGGGTCTTGTATGGATATTAAGGGGAACCCCGCACACAAAATAAAAAAGGCCCTATATACTCTGAACAGCCGTATACAGGCGGTGCATACAAGACAGGGACTGTAGGTTTGTTCTTATGTAGAATCTGTTTGTAATTTTGAACAGGTACATTGTTTAAGTGTAGCTCTAGGCAAAAAATCTATTTTTAAGCTTTTTGGAAAACATAGGGAAGGGTTATCACCCCTGTAACATTTGTTTTGCTGTCTGTGCCCCTGTTCAGAACATTTCACCTCACTTTCCGTCCCAATGACAAATGTTTTTAAAAAGTGGGGTTTTTATTGAAACAAGGATTGGTGATAAAGCATCAGTAGAGAGGAGACACCTTTTTCCCATATTAACTCTTACAGGGTAGATTTCCTCTCACTTCCTGTTGTCTCCTTCCGTTTGCAAGTAGGAGTCGTTTGTAAGTTGGATATTTGAAAGTAGGGGCCTGCCCTATATACTCTGCTGAAATTTGCCCCTTACATGTTGGTGTTGCCACAACACTGTAAGCCCTCACAGTTACTCCTGGTGGGCGCATGAATGGGCCCTGCTGTGAATTATTAGATCAAGAATTGTAATTGCATGCCCCTGTTTAACAGGGGCTGAAAAATTGGGCTATTTGGTGGTGGTGGTGGTGGTGTTGACACAACACTGTAAGCCCTCACAGTTACTCTTGGTGGGCGCATGAATGGGCCCTGCTGTGAATTATTAGATCAAGAATTGTAATTGCAGGCCCCTGTTGAACAGGGGCTGAAAAATTGGGCCTTTGGTGGTGGTGGTGGTGGTGTTGACTCAACACTGTAAGCCCTCACAGTTACTCTTGGTGGGCACATGAATGGGCCCTGCTGTGAATTATTAGGTCAAGAATTGTAATTGCATGCCCCTGTTGAACAGATGCTGAAAAATTGGGCCTTTGGTGGTGGGGGTGTTGACACAACACTGTAAGGCCTCACAGTTACTCTTGGTGGGCGCAGGAATGGGCCCTGCTGTGAATTATTAGATCAAGAATTGTAATTACATGCCCCTGTTAAACAGGGGCAGAAAAATTGGGCCTTAGGCACTGGTGCCACAACACTGCAACCCCTCACAGATACTGTACTTGGAGCACAGCAATGAGCCCTATTGCAAAGTATTGCATCAAAAATTGTAATTACACGCCCCTGTTAAACAGGGGCTGAAAAATTGGGCCTTAGGCACTGGTGCTGGTCCCACGACACTGCAACCTCTCCCAGATACTCTAGTTGGAGTGCAGGAATGAGCCCTGCTGCAAAGCATTGCATAAAAAATTGTATTTACATGCCCCTGTTAAACAGGGGCTGAAAAATTGGGCCTTAGGCACTGGTGCTGGTGCCACGACACTGCAACCTCTCCCAGATACTCTAGTTGGAGTGCAGGAATGAGCCCTGCTGCAAAGCATTGCATAAAAAATTGTAATTACATGCCCCTGTTAAACAGGGGCTGAAAAATTGGGCCTTAGGCACTGGTGGCGGCACCCAGAAACAAAAATGTTCTTCCAAGCTATCATCATCAATCGGATCATTGAGGAGGAGGAGGATAGTCAGTCAACATAACAGGACAGTCGCTCAGCATCAGCATCAGTCTTGAAGGGATGTGACATTTGAAAATAAATTAGTCTGTTATATCAGCTTCAGGTGTTTGGTAGCTGGTGGTGATCCAAGACTGGTTCATCTTTATGAAAGTCAGTCGATCAACCGAGTCGGTGGACAGGCGCACCCTGTGATCCGTGACAAATCCTCCAGCAGCACTGAATGTGCGTTCTGAAAGAACGCTGGATGCAGGACAGGCCAGTAGCTCAATTGCATACTGTGCAAGCTCTGGCCAGTGATCCATCCTCAAGACCCAGTAAGCCAGAGGATTTTCGGTGGGGAAGGTGTCCAAGTCTGACCTTGCCACTAGGTATTCATGCACCATGTATATCAGACGCTGGTGATGGTTGCTGGAACCGATCATACCTTGGGGCTGCGGACTAAAGAATTGTCTGAACGCATCGGTCAGACGGCTACCTTCCCCACCGCTCCTTCTTTGACTGACCGAAGCCTCAGCAACTCGTTGTCCAGGACCAGGAGTTTGTAACCTCCCAGTCTCTGGGAACGCGTTGCACAGACCTTTCTGCAAGGCCTCCCGGAGTTGTCTCATCCTCTACTCCCTCTGCGACGGTAAGATAAGGTCCGCAACCTTACCCTTGTACCGTGGATCAAGGAGAGTGGCCAGCCAGTAATGGTCCCTCTCCTTGATCCGAAGAATACGAGGATCCTTCCGCAGACTTTGCAGGATCAGGGAGGCCATGCAGCGTAGGTTAGCTGAGGCATTTGGTCCGGAGTCCTCTGGGTCACTAAGGACGACATGATCCGCAGCCACCTCCTCCCAGCCACGTACAAGTCCACGGGTTTCTTGGGACTGTAAATCATCCCTAAAAGACTGCTGCTGATGATGCTGAGTGCCAGGCTCCACCTCCATGCTGACACAATCCTCCTCCTCCTCTTCCTCCTCCTCTTCCTGTGCGATGGGTGGGACAGAAGGAACACTGTCTGGGTAAAGGGGGCCTTGAGAGGCAAGGAAGTCCTCCTCTTCCTGCCTCTGTTCTGCCTCAAGTGCCCTGTCCATTATTCCATGCAGTGTATGTTCCAACAGGTGGACAAGAGGTACAGTGTCACTGATGCATGCACTGTCACTGCTCACCATCCTCGTGGCCTCCTCAAATGGTGCCAGGACAGTGCATGCATCCCTGATCATGCCCCACTGGCGTGGTGAAAAAAAAAACGAGCTCCCCTGACCCTGTCCTGGTGCCGTAGTCGCACAGGTACTCATTGATGGCCCTCTGCTGCGTGTGCAGCCGCTGCAGCATGGCCAACGTTGAGTTCCACCTGGTGGGCATGTCACATATAAGGCGGTTCTTGGGCAGGTTCAACTCCTTTTGCAGCTCAGCCAGGCGAGTACTGGCATTATAAGATCTGCGGAAATGCACACAGACTTTCCTGGCCTGCCTCAGGACATCCTGTAAGCCAGGGTACCTGCCCAAGAACCACTGCACCACCAGGTTAAGGACGTGAGCCACACAGGGCACATGGGTCAGTTGTCCCTGTCGGAGGGCGGAGAGGAGGTTGGTGCCATTGTCGCAAACCACCATTCCTGGCTTAAGCTAGCGTGGCGTCAACCACCTCTCGGCCTGCCCCTGCAGAGCAGACAGAACCTCTGCCCCAGTGTGGCTCCTGTCCCCCAAACACACCAGCTCAAGCACGGCATGGCATCTTTTTGCCTGCGTACTTGCGTAGCCCCTTGAACGCCTACGGAGCACCGCTGGTTCCGAGGACAAAGCACAGGAAGAGGCCATGGAGGAAGAAGAAGAGGAGGGGGTGGAGGAGAGAGGTGTGTCACAACCAGTAGTAGCATTTTGGAGGCGTGGCGGCAGAACAACCTCCAACACTACTGCACCTTGTCCTGCATCCATCCCAGCTGCCAAAAGAGTGACCCAATGGGCCGTGAAAGAAAGGTAACGTCCCTGTCCATGCCTGCTGGACCATGAGTCAGCGGTAATATGCACCTTACCGCTGACCGCCCTGTCCAGCGAGGCCAAGACATTGCCTTCCACATGCCGGTAGAGAGCCGGAATCGCCTTCCGTGAGAAAAAGTGGCGTTTGGGAACCTGCCACTGAGGAACCGCACATTGCACAAACTCACGGAAGGGGGCCGAGTCTACCAACTGAAAAAGGCAGCAGTTGAAGCGCTAGCAATTTAGCCAAGCTAGCATTCAACCGCTGGGCATGTGGATGGCTGGGAGTGAACTTCTTTTGACGGTCCAGCAGCTGGGGCAGGGAAATTTGCCTGCTAGAATCGGACGTCGGTGTACTGCTAGCAGAGTGCCCGCAAGTACTTGGCTGTGACACACCTAATTCTACACCTTCATTCCTCTCAGTGCAGGTTTCAGAGAGGACTGAAGGTATAGTGGGGTTGGAGATCCCAGCTGATGCGGTGCAAGGAGAGGTCCGCTTTGTTCTTTGGTGTGTGTCTTTAAGGTAGGCTTGCCAACGAGCTGCATGGCAGGTCAACATATGTTTGGTCAAGCATGTGGTGCCCAAGCGGCTGATGTTTTGGCCACGCGATATACGCTTGAGACATATGTTGCAAACAGCAGCTGTGCGATCTGATGCACTCGACTCAAAAAAGGCCCACACCAAAGAACTTTTTGAATAACGGGCAGAGGCAGCGCCCTGCACAGGCGGAGCTCTGCGGTGTGATTCCGTCGGTGTGCTGCCCTTACGCTGGCCCCCCGAGGGCATCCTACCTTGTTGGAGATGTGCCTCCTCCTCCTCCTCCTCCTCCTCTCTCCTATTAGGCACCCACGTGGAGTCAGTGACCTCATCATCCCCTCCCTCCTCATCACTGGAGCCAATCTGGCAGTATGCTGCAGCTTGTGGAACATGACTGCCAGATTGGTGTCCTTCTTGAGCATCCCCTCTCTCTGCTCTCACGCTACTGCCTTCCTCTAGCTGGGTATCATCATCAGACCCTTCGAAACGCTGGGCATCCTCCTGGAGCATGTACCCAACACTGTGCTCAAACAGTTCGGGGGACTCCTCAGGAGGACATGGTGGGTCTAGGGAAGGAGTGACTGATGATGACAATGATTCCAGGGAAGAGGACGCTTTGGCAGCTGCTTTGCCAGTACCCTGAGCCTGGGTGAGAGAGGATGAGGAGGATGAGGAGGGCTTGGTCATCCACTCTACCAAGTCTTCAGCATGATGCGGCTCAACACGTCCAGCTGCCGAAAAGAAGGACAAGCGTGTCCCATGGCATTGCACCGCGTCCACGACCAGCACTGTTGTCTCTAGACACAGAGCCTGCTTGCCCTCTTTTATTGGCTCCTGACTGTCTGCCTCTCCTTGTTTGCCTTCCAGACATTCTTTTTTTTTAACTCAATTTTATTGAGGATTTTACATATGTAACAGGTAATAAAACTAACAGTGAATATTGTATAGCTATACAGGCAGCATTCAAGTCATTACATCAATGGAGGGTCCACCTAGTGTTGGGAGTCAGCTAGGTGAAAGGTCATTCATGGGGGGTATGCAGATAGGGTGTTTAATCCAAAGGTCCCAGTTTTTTGGGAATCTAGGGAGTTGTAAGTATGCTTTGGCGTGCATAAATTCCATTAGGCAATGGTTGTTCAAGAGGGCAGTTATTTCCGTGGTAGAGGGGGGGTTGGGAGATTTCCAAGTCTTGGCAATAGCCAGGCGTGTTGCAATGAATACATGGGAGACAACCGTGCGTGAAGAGCGAGGCCAAAGTTTCATATCTAGGCCTAATAGTACCATTTGCGGTGTAAGGGGCACAGGGCCTGGAAGAATGGAAATGAGGAGTTTGGAGAGCTTAGTCCACAATGTTGTGATGATTGGGCAGTCCCACCATATGTGAAGTGGGGTCCCTGGGAATCCACAGTTTCTCCAGCAGAGATTGGTTGAGTTTGGGTAGATCCGGGCAAGTTTAGATGGTGTAAGGTACCAGTTGTGGAATAATTTTTGGACAGTTTCCCAGTGGAGGAGACATTTGGATATTTTTAGAGGTGCTTGTAACGAGCGATGCCATTGTTGGGGAGTGTAGGAACATTGCAGTTTTTGCTCCCATTGTAGCATCGTTAGTGACTTTGAAGTGGGGCCGGTGTCAGTAAGAAATTTATAGCAAAAGGAGATTCCACGTCGTCGAGATGTTTTGAGGTTGAAGAATGTGGTCATATGCCATGTCAGTAAATTATCAGTCCATTGTACTTTAGAGAGGATCGAGCGTATTCTCAGGTATAAGAAAAAATCTGTGTGTCCAATGTGGTAATCGGTTTGGAGTTTTTGGAAGGACTTAAGGGCGGATCCTTGGTACAGGATTCCAATGTTGGAGATGCCATTGCTAATCCAGTCAGAGATGTTGATGTTGGGTGTGAGAATGTGGAGGGCTTCCACTGGTATTTGCTTGAGCAGGCATAGTGGTATACCTCGAGAGGATTGTATGGTGGCTTTCCATATCCTGATGGTAGCATTAATAATGTCCAGGTATGAATGAGTCCCTGAATGTTGCAGGAGAAGGGCGCAGAGAGTCAGTCTAGGGTGGGACAGTAGCGCTGCTTCTTCTATTTGAAGCCAGGTGGTTTGTTGCATAGGGTTCCACCAGACTCTGGCTTGATCAAGTATAGTCGCTTTGTAATAGGCTATTAAGTCCGGTGCTCCCATCCCTCCAGATGTTACTGGTTTGCACATAGTGCTACTCTTGAGACGTGATCATTTTCCGCCCCATATGAAGGTTGTGATAATAGATTGTAGTTGCAGTAGTTGTTGTTTTAGGAAGGGTATGGGCAGAGTCCGGAATGTATATAAGACATGGGGTAGAAGATACATTTTGGCGAGGGCAATTCTACCTGCCCAAGAGGCAGTAGTATGTCGAAGGTCTTGTATAGTTTTCTGGAGTTTGGTTACAAGATTATTAAAGTTGTTGGAGCGTAAGTGGGTTGAGGGTGCGGTTAATTGTATGCCTAAATACGTGAGTATGGAGTTGGGGGCCCATGAGAAAGACGTGGCATTGGTGATATCAGTTTTGGTGTTTTGGTTCAGTCCTATACTGAGCATGCTGGATTTGGAAAAGTTGATTTTATATAGTGAGGCCTTGCTGAATGCATCTAAAGTGTGATGGAGAGCAGGGAGTGAGTTGGTAGGGTCAGTCAGGGAGATGATGACATCGTCAGCGTACAGGCCTATCTTGTGAGTTTTATCTGCAGTCGTTATCCCCGAGATGAGTGGGTTGTGTCGAATGGATTGGGCCAGGGGTTCCATAACAAGGGCGAAGATCAAGGGTGAGAGCGGGCACCCCTGACGTGTCCCATTAGAGATGTAGAAGGGGTCCGAGAGTAGTCCAGAAGTCATTACTCTAGCACTGGGCAAGGAGTAGAGGGAGAGTATAGCTTGCAGGATTGTCCCCGTGAAGCCAAATTTCTGAAAGACTGCCTGCAGGTAGGACCAGTCCACTCGATCGAATGCCTTCTCTGCATCAAGAGAGATGAGCAGAGAAGGCGTTTGGTGGTGTTCCACCCATTGTATCAGGTCTATGAACCTACGGGTACCGTCCGACGCTTGTCTGCCAGCCACAAAACCCACTTGGTCAATATGCACAAGTTGTGGGATGATGTTTGAAAGTCGTGTGGCCAAGATTTTGGCATATAGCTTGGTGTCAGTATTTAGCAGGGAGATGGGTCTGTAGCTGGCAGGGGCCTTCCAGACATTCTAATGGCCTGCAGGTAGATGGGAAAACCAGAAATAAGGCCTAGCTTCAGGAGTATATTTTGCAGGAAGCACACTACGCCCGCTGTAAGTGCTGCAAATGCCTGTTGGTGTAACACACCAGGAAAACACAGCAATACGGGCTAGCTTCAGGTGTATATTTTGCAGGAATCACACTACGCCTGCTGTAAGTGCTGCAAATGCCTGTTGGTGTAACACAACAGGAAAACACAGCAATACGGGCTAGCTTCAGGAGTATATTTTGCAAGAATCACACTACGCCTGCTGTAAGTGCAGCGAATGCCTGTTGGTGTAAAACACTAGGAAAACACAGCAATACGGGCTAGCTTCAGGAGTATATTTTGCAGGAATCACACTACGCCTGCTGTAAGTGCTGCGAATGCCTGTTGGTGTAACACACTAGGAAAACACAGCAATACGGGCTAGCTTCAGGAGTATATTTTGCAGGAATCACACTACGCCTGCTGTAAGTGCTGCAAATGCCTGTTGGTGTAACACACTAGGAAAACACAGCAATACGGGCTAGCTTTAGGAGTATATTTTGCAGGAATCACACTACGCCTGCTGTAAGTGCTGCAAATGCCTGTTGGTGTAACACACCAGGAAAACACAGTAATACGGGCTAGCTTCAGGTGTATATTTTGCAGTAATCACACTACGCCTGCTGTAAGTGCTGCAAATGCCTGTTGGTGTAACACACTAGGAAAACAGAGCAATAAGGCGTAGCTTCAGGAGTATATTTTGCAGGAATCACACTACGCCTGCTGTAAGTGCTGCAAATGCCTGTTGGTGTAACACACCAGGAAAACACAGCAATACGGGCTAGCTTTAGGAGTATATTTTGCAGGACTCACACTACGCCTGCTGTAAGTGCTGCAAATGCCTGTTGGTGTAACACAACAGGAAAACACAGTAATACGGGCTAGCTTCAGGTGTATATTTTGCAGTAATCACACTACGCCTGCTGTAAGTGCTGCAAATGCCTGTTGGTGTAACACACTAGGAAAACACAGCAATAAGGCGTAGCTTCAGGAGCATATTTTGCAGGAATCACACTACGCCTGCTGTAAGTGCTGCAAATGCCTGTTGGTGTAACACACCAGGAAAACACAGCAATACGGGCTAGCTTCAGGTGTATAATGTGCAGGAGGCACACTCCGCCCGCTGTAAGTGCTGCCAATGCCTGTTAGTGTAACACACCAGGAAAACACAGCAATAAGGGCTAGCTTCAGGTGTATAATGTGCAGGAGGCTTAGCAACAATGACACTGACACTGTCCCCTGCCTGTCCTTCTCTCTCCCTGCACACAAGGTTTATCAAAGAATATGACACTGACACTCTCCCTGCCTATCCTTCTCTCTCCCTGCACACAAGGTTTATCAAAGAATATGACACTGACACTGTCCCCTGCCTTTCCTTCTCTCTCCCTGCACACAAGGTTTATCAAAGAATATGACACTGACACTGTCCCCTGCCTATCCTTCTCTCTCCCTGCACACAAGGTTTAGCAAAGAATATGACACTGACACTCTCCCTGCCTATCCTTCTCTCTCCCTGCCCACAAGAATAGCACAAAGAATATCACACTGTCCCTGCCTATCCTTCTCTTTCCCTGCGCCGGAACACACTACACAAGGCCACCGCGCTGGTGGCCTTTTATAGTGTGGGGGCATGTGCTAAACCCCCTGAGCTATAATTGGCCACAGGCAACCTGCCTGTGGCCAATTATGGCTCTTCTAGCTGCCGGCGCTGTGATTGGCCAAGCATGCGGGGTCACAGTGCATGCTTGGCCAATCCCAGCGCCGGGATTGCACTGCGATGACGCAGTGTATTGTGGGCCGTTCGCGTCACTCGAATTTGGCGCGAACGGCCCAAATCGTTCGATGTTCGCCGAACGATCGAACAGCTGATGTTCGAGTCGAACGTATGTTCGACTCGAACACTGAGCTCATCCCTAATGATCAGGAATAAGTCAAAGGTACTCTCGAAAGATACCATTGACAGGTGTTGAAATGTTGCAGGGTTATTGCATAGCCCAAAGGGCATCACAAGGTATTCAAAGTGGCCAAAGCGTGTTCTGAAGGCCGTTTTCCACTCGTCCCCCTCTCTAATGCGCACCAGATTATATGCCCCCCTCAAGTCCAGTTTCGTAAATACCCAGGCTGCTCGGAACCTCTGGAACAACTCCGGAACGAGTGGGAAGAAGGTACCTATTCTTGATGGTGACCTTGTTGTGGTCCCCGCAGTTGATGCATAGCCTAAGGGAGTGGTCTTTTATTTCAACAAAGAAGATGCCTGCTCCGGCAGGTGAGGAGGAGGGACGAATGAAGCCTTTGGCTAGGTTCTCATCGATGTACTGTTTGAGGGCCTCCAATTCCACCTCGGACAAAGGGATGATTGTGCTCGAAGGGGATTTCTTCTCCGGGGAGTAGCTCAATAGGACAGTCATATGACCGGTGTGGTGGCAGGGTATCGGCTTTCCTTTTGTCAAAGACGTCAAGGTAGTCGTGGTAGACAGAAGGGACTACTTGACTGGTGTCTGTTGCTGGTTGTATGGTCAGGCAAGTATGGGAGTTGGTTTGCATGGTGATGCCACAATGCTGGTGGCAGTAGTTGGATAAGAAGGTGACCTCCCCTCTGGACCAGTCTACTGAAGGGTTGTGGGCTTGTAGCCACGGTATTCCGAGAATAACTGGGAAAATGGGAGATCTGATCACATCAAAATTAAGCAGTTCCTGTTGCCCTGTGTCGTTGGTTGTGAGAATTGAGACCGTTTCTTGTGTAATAGGTCCTGAACTGGATGGAGAGCCATCAGCTAGGTGTATATCTAGTTTTTGATCTTTGAGAGTCAGAGGAATGTGCAGGTCTTTAACCAGGTTGATGTCCAGGAAGCAGCTGATAGCTCCAGAGTCAATGATTGCCTGCAGTTTTATGTCCCTTCCAGCCACCTGCAGAGAGATGGAGAGAATAATGTGAGCAGATGGAGCCCCGAATAGCTTAAAATATGAAGGGTACAAGTGCCTGGACTTACTTGGCTGAACCAGACAGTTGCGTAGGAAGTGGCCTGACGCTCCACAGTAAATACAGAGGTTGTTCTGTCGCTTGCGTTCTCTTTCTTCTAGGGTTAGAGCGGGTCGGAGTAGACAAATCTGCATTGGTTCTATATCAGAGGAATTCGGAGGAGTAGCGTCAGGAACTGTTGGGCAGTACCCAGGTTGGCCGAAAGGTCTGAGAGCGCTCAGAGCATCGCTCCAGCAGGTGCCTATCCAGCTGGATGGAAGCTTGGATAAGAGCCTCTAACTTGGCCGGAGCTGCAGACCTGGCCAGCTCATCCTTGATGGTTTCAGAGAGGTCTATACGGAATCAGTACTTCAAAGCTACGTCATTCCATCTGGTATCAGCCGCCCATCTACGTAACTCCCCGATGTAATCCTCTACTGGTCATCTTCTCTGCACCAGGGAGTGAAGGGTAGACTCTGCGGTGGCAGTTTTCTGCGGGTCATCATATAAAGTAGCCATGGCTTCAAAAAAACATGGTAACTAAGTTCAACACCTCATCCTTTTGTTCTAGGAGGTTATGGGCCCAGGATTGTGGTTCATCAGACAAGAGGGAGATGATGAACCCCACTCGGACAGTCTATAGCAAAAGTCCTGGGTTGCAGGGAAAATAAAGTTCGCAGGCATTCCTGAACACTCTGAACCTCCGCCAGTCCCCTGAAAAGTGCTCAGGAGTGGGAATTCTGGGCTCTGGAGGAGGCAGTACCACAGAGGGTAAAGCGGCAGCAGTGGAATTGGAGGATGCTGGTGTAGAGGCGTGACTTGTGGCTTGGCTAGCTTCAGCAGAAGTCATAGAAGCCGTGAGGGCATGGAAACGTCCATAAAGCTGGAAATAACCCTCCTGCAGATTCGTGACTGCTTGCGTCAGTGCCGCTATCTGCTGACAGAGGCTTTCAAGTGCAGAAGCACCCCTCTCGGCCTCAGACATCCTGGCTCTTTGATATTATCAGGTACCAAATTGCTGGAGGCCAATGGAGAGAGGGCTTCCCTTTCAGCTCAGTTGCAGACTCCCCTGGAGGTGAGACAGGGGGAGTCATGCCCAAAGTCGCACAGGTTGCCTGCAGAGTTGCTTGCAGAAAAGGCTCAGGAACATCGCTGATATGCTGCAGGGCTGCTGCAGGCAGTTGGCGCGTGTGAGATGTAGCAGGTAACCAGGGTCACTGAGACAGAGGGTAGTCGATACAAGCCAAGGTTCGGTGCTAGGTGGATATCAGAGAAGCCGAGGTTAGGTGAGAGCCGGGGTCAAGACAGGTAGCAGGCCGAGGAGATCCATTTAACAAGCCATGGTCAAAGTCAGGAGGCAGGTCTGGAACAAGCCGGGTCAGTAATCAAGAATCACAGGAAACGGAAAACACAGGAAAGTCGGTAACAGCTGAGATCAAACAGCACTTCAGTCAAGGGATGACTTTCTTATAAAGGCCCATGTGATGTGCTGGCGGAGGTGCTGGGTCGTAGAGCCTTTATTGTGCTCTGACAGATGCCGAGTCCTAGAGACCTCCTGCTATTGGTACCCTGACAAAAGAACAAGAGTTCCTGTGGTTCCAGGAGTGCAGTTGTCTGCAGGGGATGGCTGGGACTGTTATATCACCCGAACATAATTATTAGGATGTGCAGATGGGTCAGTTCAGGCAGCAGGAAAAGACTCGGTCAGCAAACAGGCAAAGGATTAGTCCAGGTAGCAGACAGAAACATTGTCAATAAACAGGCCAGGTTTAATAGAGGCAGCACTGCACTGCTGTTGTGGTAATCAGAGAGACTGTTGTTGGCTGTACTGGTTCTAGTGACACTGTAATGATGTGGTGACAATTGTGGACACTGTTGATGGCTGCACTGGCTCTGGTGACACTGGCACTGGTGTGGTGAGGAACACTTGCTGGCTTACACCAGTCTGGAGACACTGAGTACTAGTGTGGCAGCAATCAGGAACATTGTTTCTGGCTTACACTGGTCTGGTGACACATGACGTCTGGTGTGGTAGTAATCAGGAACACTGTTGCTGGCATACATTGGTTTGGTGACATTGGAACTGGAGAAGCAGTGACCAGAAAAACTGTTGCTGGCTGCATTGGCCTGGTGTGGTGGTGATCAGGAACAGTGTTTCTAGCTAAACTAGTCTGGCAACACTGTAAATAGTGTGTGGTGATTGGGGACATTTAAACTGGCTGCACCATTAGGCCTCGTTCATACAAGAGGTAGGGCAGGGGTGGTAAGACCTTGCAGATGAGCAAATTTTTTTTTACATACTGTCACCAGAACAGTGCAGTGTCACTATGGTGACATTGTACTGCTGTGGCTATTGATCAGAGACACTGAAAAGTGAGTCCTGTGTTTTGGAGTTCATTGGGGAATGAACAAAGTGCCAAGGCACAAATACTGAGCAGAGACCAAGGTGTGTGTTGGACTGGGACCTCTTTGGTATAACAGACTCTGTTCAGCTGGATACTTTACTTCAGAGACAGAAACCTACCCCCGTTACACAGTAAGTTGCTCCTGAATGCATTTTAATACTATATGATATAGAATTGTCTGCATGTATTTTAGGGGTGTGAGCTGGGGAGCTTGTCAATCTCTTCGTACACAACTTGTTTGCTTTTTACTGACCTTAGCAGCTCTCCCAGACAGGACTTGTCTGGTGCCCAGGTGTGAGAGCACTGGCTGTCTGTCTCAGGTAAGCATAAATTGACCTAAGGGAGATGACCAAGACCCAAACTGGACTATGGATCAGAGATCCCTAAATGTATATGAGAGGAGCCTGGGAGATGTGTAAACCCTGAACAAGACTTTTTGGCTCTCTCTGGGATGCTCTGCTACATATCCCCTGCCCTTGTTTCAACTCCAGGGTTGGAACACCTGTGGCCAAATGGGAGTGAACATGGCATCTACATTCCCCATCTTAACACCTGCCATGTGTTTTACTGTAAAGGAGTAATCTTGTAGAGCCAAAAACCACAGGTTAACCCGTCTATATTCTCCTTCTTTTGGGCCATCCATTTGAGGGGCACATGGTCAGTTATTAAATCAAACTGGCGCCCTAACAAATAGTACCTTAGTACGTCCAAGGCCCACTTTATGGCTAAACCTTCCTTTTTAATGACTGCATATTTCTTCTCATGTTCACTGAGCTTTCTGCTCAGTTACACCACAGGGTGTTCTTTGTGTATCTGTGACAGTAATACCCCAATAACTACATCAGACGCATTCGTCTGAACCAAAAAATCCTTGGAGAAATCAGGGGAGTACAGCACTGGCTGTGCACAAGGAGCCTTCTTCAGGACTTATAAAAGACTCCGCTGCTACAGGGGACCATTTCACCATTACTGATTATTTTCCCTTCGTACGGTCAGTCAGTGGGGCAGCTAAAGTTGCAATATTCATGCTAAACCTTCTATAGTAACCCACGATCCCAAAAAAGGCTCTGACCTGCTTCTTGTTGGTAGGACATTGTCATTCTTGAATGGCTTCTACTTTGTTCAACTGAGGTATTGTGACTCCATGGCCAATAGTGTTGCCCATATACTTGGCTTCCTCTAAACCAATGGCACATTGTTTTGAATTCGCTGTAAAACTTTACTTGAAGAGAGAATCCAGGACAGCCTGGACATGGTCAAGTGAAACTGTAGCCAGGAACTTGCTTTTAGTGTGAATCTAGTGATAGTTTAGTCAGTGTGAGCTTAGTGACCATTCATTTTTACTTTAGTGTCACTTTAGTGTGACTCTAGTGATAGTTCAGTCAGTGTGAGTGTAGTGACCATTCATTTTTACATTAGTATATTTCTGTGTGTTACTGAACATTTAACGCAGTATATTTCAGTGCATTAGTGCACGTTTAACGCAGTATATTTCAGTGCGTTACGTGCCATTTACCGCAGTATATTTTAGTGTGTTAGTGCATGTTTACTGCAGTATATTTCAGTGCGTTATTGCAAATTTAACATTGTATATTTCTATGCATTACTGCACGTTTAACCCAGTATATTTCTGTGCGTTATTGCACGTTTAACACTGTATATTTCAGTGCATTACTGCACATTTAATGCAGTATATTTAAGTGCGTTACTGCATGTTTAATGCAGTATATTTCAGTGTGTTACTGCACGTTTAATGCAGTCTTTTTTTCTGTGCATTAGTGCACATTTAGCGCAGTATATTTCAGTGCATTAGTGCACGTTTAACGCAGTATATTTCAGTGCATTACTGCACATTTAATGCAGTATATTTCAGTGCGTTACTGCACGTTTAACACTGTATATTTCAGTGTGTTACTGCACGTTTAACACAGTATATTTCAGTGTGTTTCTGCACCCTTAATGCAGTATATTTTTCTGTGCATTAGTGCATGTTTAACGCAGTATATTTCAGTGCATTAGTGCACGTTTAGCGCAATATATTTCAGTGCGTTACTGTACGTTTAACGCAGTATATTTCAGTGTATTACATGCCATTTAACGCAGTATATTTCAGTGCGTTACTGCACGTTTAACGCAGTATATTTCTGTGCGTTACTCCACGTTTAACGCAGTATATATCTGTGCGTTAGTGCACGTTTAACGCAGTATATTTCAGTGCGTTACTGCACATTTAGCGCAGTATATTTCTGTGCGTTACTGCACGCTTAACGTAGTACATTACAGTGCATTACGTGCCATTTAACGCAGGATATTTCAGTGCATTACTGCGCGTTTAACGCAGTATATTTCTGTATGTTTCGTGCCATTTCACGGCGTATATTTCAGTGCATTAGTGCACGTAAAGCGCAATATATTTCAGTGCGTTACTGCAAGTTTAACGCAGTATATTTCTGTGCGTTACCCTGCGTTTAAAGCACTATATTTCTGTGCGTTACAGCACGTTTAACTACTTCAGCCCCGGGAAGGATTTACCCCCTTCCTGACCAAGCCATTTTTAACTGATAATTGCGTGGTCGTGCAACGTTGTATCTAAACACAATTTATGTTCTTTTTTTCCCACAAATAGAGCTTTCTTTTGGTGGTATTTTCTAACCTCTGCAATTTTATTTTTTTGCGCTATAAACAGAAGAAAAACAAGCATTTTGAAAAAAAACACATTATTTTTTACTTTTTGCTATAATAAATATCCCAATTTAAAAAAACAAAACAAAAACAACTGTCTTCATCAATTTAGGCCGATATATATTCTTCTACATATTTTTGGTAAAAAAAAAAACAGAATCGCAAAAGTTATAGCATCTACAAAATAGGGGTTAGATTGATGTCATTTTTATTATTTTCTTCTTTTTACTAGTAATGGAGGCGATCTGTGATTTTTATTGGGACTGCGAAATTGTGGCGGACAGATCGGACACTTTTGACACATTTTTGGGACCATTGACATTTGCTATAAAAATGCACTGATTACTGTATAAATGTCACTGGCAGGGAAGAGGTTAACACTAGGGGGCGAACAAGGGGTTAAATGTGTTCCCTCGCTGTGTGTTCTAACTGTGGGGGATGGCACTGACTTGGGGAGGAGACCGATCGGTGTTCCTATATAATAGCAACACACGATCTGCCTCTTCTCTCCCTTGACAGGATAAGGATTTGTGTTTACACACACAAATCCCCGTCCCCGCTCGGTGGAGATCGCGGCCGCCAGGCACGAGAATTGTCTCCTCAGGGACACGGCGCGTGCGCGCGCCCCCTATACTCCTTAAAGCGCCTGCCATACAGCTACGGTGATTTGCGCAGGAGTGCCATTCTGTCGCCGTCAGTCGGCAAGTGGTTAATGCAGTATTGCAGTGTGCCAGTACAAGGTAGGTTAACGTGCACCAAACACCACTTTCCATTGATTAAAATGCATCCACGTACACATTTACATCTTTTACATTTTGTTAATAAGTAGACATGTGCACTGCCAAAAAATTCGTTAGTTTTCGTTTTCGTTTCATTCGTTTTTTTTTTTTTTTCGTTTTTCGGGTCATTCGTTATGATCGCAATTCGTAAATTTGTACATTCGTAAATTTATACATTCGTAAATTTATACATTCGTAAATTTGTACATTCGTAAATTTGTACATTCGTAAATTTATACATTCGTAAATTTGTACATTCGTAAATTTATACATTCGTAATTTCGGAAATTTGGAAATTCGATATTTTCGAAAACCCGAAAATTTGAAAATCTGAAAAAATAACTATTAAATTATAGGTATTGTAATTTCCCTTCAAATTTGGCTGTTAGCGAACGTAACGAATACAAATTTATCTGAAGTTACGCATAACCTGAAATAACAAATGCCGCATCTAAACAAATGGAACGGAACAAATTAATAATAATAATAATAAAACGTTTTTATTATTATTATTGTTATTTATTATTATTATTAATTCATTACGTTCCATTCATTTAGATACGGCATTCATTATGTCGGAAAACAATTCGTAACTTCGTTAAGTTCACTAACAGCCAAATTTGAAAGGAAATTACAATACCTATAATTGAATAGTTAGTAATAGTTAAGTTATTAGTTAATTATTATTTCAGAATTCCGAATTTACTAATTTACGATTGTACGAATGTACAAATTTACGAATGTACGAATATTCGGAAATTCGTAAATTCAAATTTACGAATTTCCGGATAGTTGTACATTCGTAAATTCGTGCATTGGTAAATTCATATATTCGTAAATTCGTACATTCGTAAATTTGAATTTACGAATATTCGTTAAAATTCGTTAAATGAGTTTTCGTTAATTCGGATATTTCCGAATTAACGAATTTGTCGAAATTCGTTAAAAAACGAATTCGGAACGAAACGAATTGCACATGTCTATAATAAGCAACCCCCCATCATGTCTGGGAGGCCAACAAGGAGGAACAGACTTTCTCATGGCACTGTGAGGGGGCCAGCAGCGTATGTGTCCTCAGGCAGGGCATCATTCCCTCTGTTTAGTGATGTTGCCCGTGCTATCCAGCCACAGCATGCAGAGGAGGTGGTATACTGGCTTACTAAACCATCCTCATCCTCCGTCACCCAAGCAGATACTGGTGTACAGTCCACTGCAGCTGCCAGAGTGGCTTATTCTGTCTCCTTGTACATAGTGTGAGGTTGGAGACCATTAGCTCTCGTAGTAGATGCATTTTTCCAGTGATTCAAGCCAGTCAGGAACTCTATTTAATGGTAGCCCACTTTTATTTAAAAGCACAAAAAGTTCACAAATACATCAGTAGCCCTCACAGAGGGGTTCCGCCATTACTGTATCTTGCATACTCAACAGTTTAACCTTCTGGCTTTCATTCTAGCGATCCGGCTGTCTCAGGCCTTTAGCCTAGGCCTAAAGTCTGCTCCTCAGAACAAACAGAGTTTTCTAGAGATAAGCTCACTCCTCGCTTACTCCCGGTCAGCACCTTCTTGCTTACTTCAGCAATGACGTCTGCCTCCTGCAGACATGCATACTCTGGCTGCACCCATGCAGCATAGATAGCCTCTGACTCCCCAGAGGGATGGGAGTCCACCTGACTCCCAGGCACACAGACTTCCTGTCTGTTGGGTGGGGCCCTGATCCATAGTCATGTCAGAACTAAATAGCCGAACACACAGCTGTTCAATCAGCATGTCTTTCTCTACCAAATCTGGTGTAAACCAACACACTTTAAGGATGCACATGGTCCCACCGTCACATATCCTCCCCCTCTGTTTCGAACCGGAGGGAGGAACACATGAACCTGTCATCATAAATGGGACACCTCTGTGCCAGCCATTGGCTGCTGTCAGGGACATACTGGGCTTGAACCTGGGACCTCGTCTGTGTCTGGCATTGACTCTTCCCACTGAGCTATCTGGGATGCTGGACAGCTCCCTGCCTGATCTGCTGGATAACCTATCTAATGGATTAGACTACTCTGCTTGGTGTCTTGATTGATGTTGAACCCTGAACCCCTTGCTCCTCCCATGAACTTCCTATAAAAGACGTTCCAGAGATGTTGCCCCTTGCGGTTTGATCTGCTTCTGTTCCTGACTCTGTGCCTGTATCGTGTTCCTGTGTTTGACCCAGCTTCCTGACCTCCCTCCTATCTCCAGTCATGACTCTGGCTTGTTTGACCCTGCTAAGTTACCTGTCTGATCATCTGTTGCCAAGACCCAGCCTGGACTCTGACTTCTCTCTGCCTGCCGTTTATGCTGTTTACCCTGATGTGAATGACCTGGCTTGTCTGACTGCGCTGCTCTGCATACCTACACCTGCTGACCTGCATCCGCGGTCCCGCACACCTGCACCTGCTGACCTGCATCCGCTGCTCTGCATACCTGCACCTGCTGACCTGCATCCGCTGCTCTGCATACCTGCACCTGCTGACCTGCATCCGCTGCTCTCAGTTCCAGCTGTTCCAGCTTTCGCTTGGCTTTACTACACCCAGCCAAGAGGACCAAGCAGGCACCCTTACCTCACCGCGCTCTTACCACCACTGTCCCCACTCCAGTGGTCTCCGAGCCGGGGTTGTACGGGAGGTCTCCCTCTGCACGTCAGGCTCACACCAAAGGTATGTAACAGTATCAAACTGCCATGTCTGAGCCTGCAAGAGGGACCTCGCCTATGGATGACGTCAGTCAGCACCTCGCAGCCCTCACCCGGGTCGTGAAGTCTCTACAAGGCAGTTACGTTCAAGTGGATAGGCAGACGCAAACCCAGACCATCACTGCAGACGCACCTTCAGTCCCAACTTCCTCCTCTGGAACGCCACCACCTCCTGAGCCTAGGGTCCCCGTTCCCGATAAGTTTTCTGGAGATCGAAGCAAATTCCGGGCGTTTCGCAACGCATGTGAACTATACTTTTCCTTACTACCTCTGACTTTTTCATTAGAGGTCACCAAAGTAGGGTTTGTTATCGCTCTACTACAGGGGGAACCTCAGGCTTGGGCCCACCATCTGCTGGAAGTCCGCCATTAAGCTCTGGACTCTCTCTCATCTTTTCTTGATGCCATGGCTCGACTCTATGATGACCCTCAACGGACTTCCACCGCCGAGGCTGCCCTCCACGCACTCCAGCAAGGCTGCAGAGCGGTCGAGGACTATGTGACTGATTTCAGACGCTGGAGCGCGGATGCCCAGTGGAATGATGCAGCCCTACGGCACCAGTTCCGTCTCGGTCTCTCTGAGGGACTGAAAGACGAGTTAGCCCGGCTCGGTGTTACTGATGCCCTAGAGACTTTAATCACCCTGTCTATTCAGATAGACCGACGACTCCGGGAGCGCAGAACAGAGAGGGCTGCCCAGCAGCTCCGTCCAGCCTGGATGCTACCCCGGGTATCTCCTGCTGTTGCCAGTTCAGTTCCAGTTAACTCCTTACCTGCCAATCAGACTTCTGTTACCATAAAGCCGAGACAGCTTGGACTGATGAGACCTTCCCTGTCGGCCGAAGAACGACTTCGCCGGCGACAGAATGATCTTTGTTTATATTGTGGAGGAGCCGGCCATTACGTTTCCTCATGTCCTGCTAAGCTGCGCAAGGTCCCAGCTACCCCTTCTCCAAGTGGTGCACCTCCCTCTGCCAACACCACCCACCTGGCCCTACCTATCTCGTTCAAATTGCCAGGAAGGACAATACCAGTCACCGCAATAATTGACTCAGGAGCATGTAATTGTTTCATCGATCTTAACTTTGCAGCACAACAGCACATCCCACTCCAACCAAAGACCCAGGGACTTTCCATCTTTTTAGCAGACGGGTCCCGTATTAAGTCAGGAGTAGTGACTCAAGAAACCCCTCCTTTGCTTGTAACTAGACATGTGCAATTCGTTTCGTTCCGAATTCGTTTTTTAACGAATTTCGACAAATTCGTTAATTCAGAAATATCCGAATTAACGAAAACTCATTTAACGAATTTTAACGAATATTCGTAAATTCAAATTTACGAATGTACGAATTTACGAATATACGAATTTACCAATGCACGAATTTACGAATGTACAACTATCCGGAAATTCGTAAATTTGAATTTACGAATTTCCGAATATTCGTACATTCGTAAATTTGTACATTCGTACAATCGTAAATTAGTAAATTCGGAAATCTGAAATAATAATTAACTAATAACTTAACTATTACTAACTATTCAATTATAGGTATTGTAATTTCCTTTCAAATTTGGCTGTTAGTGAACTTAACGAAGTTACGAATTGTTTTCCGACATAATGAATGCCGTATCTAAACGAATGGAACGTAATGAATTAATAATAATAATAAATAACAATAATAATAATAAAAACGTTTTATTATTATTATTATTAATTTGTTCCGTTCCATTTGTTTAGATGCGGCATTTGTTATTTCAGGTTATGCGTAACTTCAGATAAATTTGTATTCGTTACGTTCGCTAACAGCCAAATTTGAAAGGAAATTACAATACCTATAATTTAATAGTTATTTTTTCAGATTTTCAAATTTTCGGGTTTTCGAAAATATCGAATTTCCAAATTTCCGAAATTACGAATGTATAAATTTACGAATGTATAAATTTACGAATGTATAAATTTACGAATGTACAAATTTACGAATGTACAAATTTAAGAATGTACAAATTTACAAATGTACAAATTTACGAATGTACAAATTTACGAATGCACAAATTTACGAATGTATAAATTTACGAATGTACAAATTTACGAATTTACGAATTGCGATCATAACGAATGACCCGAAAAACGAAAAAAAAAAAAACGAATGAAACGAAAACGAAAACTAATGAATTTTTTGGCAGTGCACATGTCTACTTGTAACCACCTCTACAGATCATAAGGAACTATTAAGCCTGAATGCCATTGCATCCCCTCTGTTTCCAGTCATCTTGGGTCTACCCTGGCTTCAGGCCCATAACCCACAGATCGATTGGGGGTCCGGGAGTATTAGGTTCCAGTCGCCTTATTGCCAACACCACTGCATGCCTCCATGTCTCAGCACTTCTGGTCCTCTGTTATGCCTGGAGCCGGATTCAGAGGTACGCGCAGCTGTGCCCAAACAATACCATGGATTCCTGGATGTTTTCAGCAAACGGGGAGCTGAGACCCTTCCGCCTCATCGTCCATACGATTGTCCAATCGAGCTTCTCCCTGGGGCTGAAATTCCCTTTGGACGGATCTTCCCCTTATCTGAACGGGAGCTAGAGGTTCTGAAAGAGTATGTTGACGAAAACCTAAAGAGGGGGTTCATCCGTCCTTCCACTTCTCCAGCAGGGGCGGGAATCTTTTTTGTGGAGAAAAAGGACCATTCTCTCCGGCCCTGTGTGGACTACCGGGAATTAAATAACATTACGGTCAAGAATCGGTACCCTCTGCCCCTGGTACCCGAACTCTTTCAGAGGCTCAGGACCTCTTCTGTGTTTACCAAGCTAGACCTGCGGGGGGCGTACAACCTGGTCCGCATCCGCGCAGGGGATGAATGGAAGACTGCTTTTCGGACCAGGTTCGGCCATTACGAATACCTAGTAATGCCCTTTGGCCTATGTAACGCCCCTGCTACTTTTCAGCATCTAGTCAACGACATTTTTAGGGACTGCCTGGACATTTACGTAATTGTCTATCTAGACGATATTTTGATTTTTTCCACTTCAATTGAGCAGCACCGGGAACATGTCAAGATCGTACTCTGTCGACTCCGTCAACATGGACTGTACGCAAAACCAGAAAAATGCGAATTCGAGCGACAGAGTATTCAGTTCCTCAGCTTGGTAATTTCAACAGAGGGATTCAAGATGGATCCGCAAAAGGTTTCAGCTATTCTGGATTGGCCTGCACCTTCAGACAAGAAGGGGGTGCAGCGCTTCGTTGGCTTCGCCAACTTCTACCGGAGGTTCATCAAGGGATTCTCCGCTATTATTTCCCTGATTACGCAGCTGACCAAGCAGAATGTCCGGTTTTGTTGGAATCCCGAGGCACAGGCTGCCTTCACAAATTTAAAAAGGACTGTTCACGTCAGCTCCTATTCTGAGTCACCCTGACCCTGCTCTACCTTATCTACTCGAGGTAGATGCCTCACAGACAGCGTTAGGAGCCGTTATCTCTCAATGCCAGGGTCTCAAGGACTTGATGCACCCAATAGCCTTCTTCTCTCGTAAGCTTACTCCGGCCGAGAAGAACTATGATGTGGGGAACCGGGAGCTCCTGGCCATCAAGTCCGCCCTTGAAGAATGGAGGTATCTGTTGGAAGGAGCAGCGCATCCCATACTCATTTATACAGACCACAAAAACCTGGAGTATTTGAGAGCTGCCAAGCGTCTGAGACCACGCCAGGCACAATGGGCCTTATTCTTCTCTAGGTTTTCATTTCACATAACTTACCGGCCCGGCTCAAAGAACACCAAACCAGATGCCCTTTCTCGCATGTTCGATGATCCAAAAGAAGTGTCAGCTCCTGATACCATCCTATCGGAAGGTAACTTTCTACTCTTGCAAACAAATCTAATGTCCGGCTTGAAACAAGCTTCAGCAAATATGTCAGGGCCTCCTGGGATTACCCTGTTACCCAAGGATGGGTTACTATGGAAAGACAACAAGATCTTTGTACCAGAAGATGTCAGAGTAACAGTATTAAATCTGTGCCATGATCATCCCCTGGCCGGCCACTTCAGAATGCATAAAACCCAGGAACTAATTCAACGCACATTTTGGTGGCCGGATCTTGAAAGGAACTGCAGGGAGTATGTAAATTCATGTGCCACCTGTACCCATAGTAAGACCGCTAGAAGCAAGGTTTGGGGTCTGCTCAGACCCTTACCAGTTCCTGATCGACCCTGGCAAAGGATTGCTATGGACTTCATAGTGGAACTTCCCCCGTCAGAAGGTTGCTCAGCCATTTTTGTAGTGGTCGACCGTCTATCTAAAATGGCCCACTTCGTGCCACTGAAGAGCACGCCATCTGCCATGGAAACTGCCCAGGTCTTCATAAAAGAGATAGAAAGGTTACATGGGGTTCCAACAGACATTGTTTCAGACAGAGGGGTGCAGTTCACCTCTCGATTCTGGAAGGCTTTGTGCAAGGTCCTGAAGATCGAGCTGTCCATGTCCTCTGCCTATCATCCTCAGACCAATGGGCAAACCGAGAGGACGAACCAAACGCTCGAGCAATATCTCCGATGCTTTACCACCTTTGTTCAAGATGACTGGGTAACACTACTACCTCTGGTGGAGTTTGCCTTTAATAATGCCAGTCACTCGGCTACAGGTCAGTCTCCGTTTTTCTCCAACTACGGGTTCCACCCGACCTTCCTACCTGATCTCATTTCTGATTCAACAGTCCCAGCAGTCCAGAGTACCATTGATTTCCTGACCCGTAACAACAAAATATTACAGGAAGCCTTGACCAAGGCGCAGGCAACCAATAAAAGGATGTTTGACAGAAAGAGGAGAGGGGAATTATGCCTTCAACAAGGCGATCAAGTATGGCTGTCTACCGCCAACCTTAGGATGACCTGCCCCGCAAGGAAACTGGCACCCAAGTTCATCTGGCCCTTCCCAGTAAAACGGAGATTAAATGAAGTCTCCTATGAACTTTCTTTACCAGATTCATTGAAGGTTCACCCAGTGTTTCACGTGTCACTACTGAAACCTACAGTGCCGGATCCCTTCCCAAACAGGGGATCAGGACCGCCTGAACCTGTAATGGTTGACGGGGATGAGGAGTTCGAGGTGGAGGCCGTCTTGGACTGTAGAAGAAGGGGGAACCAACTTCAATTCCTGATTAAGTGGAAGGGGTATGGTCTGGGGGAGAACTCCTGGGAACCCCAACAGAACATTCATGCCCGAGAGTTAATCCAGGCATTTTTTCGCAGTCACCCCCAGAAAAGAGCTCTCTTGGGCACCCGGAGGTTGCCCTTAAGGGGGGGGGCACTGTCAGGGACATACTGGGCTTGAACCTGGGACCTCGTCTGTGTCTGGCATTGACTCTTCCCACTGAGCTATCTGGGATGCTGGACAGTTCCCTGCCTGATCTGCTGGATAACCTATCTAATGGATTAGACTACTCTGCTTGGTGTCTTGATTGATGTTGAACCCTGAACCCCTTGCTCCTCCCATGAACTTCCTATAAAAGACATTCCAGAGATGTTGCCCCTTGCGGTTTGATCTGCTTCTGTTCCTGACTCTGTGCCTGTATCGTGTTCCTGTGTTTGACCCAGCTTCCTGACCTCCCTCCTATCTCCAGTCCTGACTCTGGCTTGTTTGACCCTGCTAAGTTACCTGTCTGATCATCTGTTGCCAAGACCTAGCCTGGACTCTGACTACTCTCTGCCTGCCGTTTATGCTGTTTACCCTGATGTGAATGACCTGGCTTGTCTGACTGCGCTGCTCTGCATACCTACACCTGCTGACCTGCATCCGCGGTCCCGCACACCTGCACCTGCTGACCTGCATCCGCTGCTCTGCATACCTGCACCTGCTGACCTGCATCCGCTGCTCTGCATACCTGCACCTGCTGACCTGCATCCGCTGCTCCCAGTTCCAGCTGTTCCAGCTTTCGCTTGGCTTTACTACACCCAGCCAAGAGGACCAAGCAGGCACCCTTACCTCACCGCGCTCTTACCACCACTGTCCCCACTCCAGTGGTCTCCGAGCCGGGGTTGTATGGGAGGTCTCCCTCTGCACGTCAGGCTCACACCAAAGGTACGTGACAGCTGCGTAGGCCCATTTCTTCTTCCGGGTATGTTTCCACCAACACTTCGCTTTGACGCCTCTGTACCAACTATCAGTAGCAGGAGTCCTAATCTGCCCAGCCTTTTCTCTAAAGGGGCACTCCACCCACACCTTCTTCTGGGTGTGCTTCCACCAGCACTTCTTCCTGAACCGTGGGCTCCCACTAATCTCTCTATCCCTTCTACCTTCTGGCCTCAGGATCCTCCTTTTTTCTCCCACAGACCTACTCTCCCAGGACTGTTGGGGACCCCCTTTCATGAACTCTGTCAGGGAGTGCCCATTCTCACTACCTGACGCAACATCAATCAACAACATTTGTTTCTCAGGTTCACTAACCCCTGTGTGGTTACTCTTGGCAACCAAACCTTCTAGGATCAACACCATATCCTTCTGTTTAACCTCAATATTATCATTGGGACCTCTTGTCCCTTTGTTTCCTAGGACAGTATCTATGGAGGGACCACCTACAGGCAAGCAGTTACTCCCTATGGGACAGTCCCGCAGTTTCACATCGCCCCCTGTTGTCCAACACTCCAATAGCAATTGTCCTACCAACGCACATTTTTCCACATCAATCTCTTTAACCATTTCTGTGTCCATTGGTACGTCAACCAATAGCTCAGAGTTGTCTGACAGTGCTCTACAGTGCCTCTCATAAACTTTTTCGTTACAGTTACCATCACTGTTATTTCCTGTCAAAGTGTCTCCAGGTACCTCAAACTCCACCTCTCTGCGCGTGATGGACTGAATTCCCACTACTGCCATGTCCGTTCCGGGCCCTTCCTTTACATGAGGTGTAGCGGGTGAGACAGTACGCGCGCCACGTACCAACCACTGCTCAGCCACACCTCGGACCGCACCAGCAGGAATACACCCCATCACACCAGCATACGGAGAGACTTCCCCTATGTCTATTATCTCTAATTTCTCCAACAATTCCCCTGAGCGCCTTCCGCACATAACCGCCGCTGGAAGTACTCTCGAGGAGAACTGCGAGACAACTTTCCACAAAAGCAACCAACAGTGCAGCAACCAATTTTCATCAACATTGCTTAACAACGCATGTATCACCTGCGTCCACCGATTGGTACTACACAGTACCATGTCGCCCTTCTGCTGTGGATACATGCAGGTGTACATCGGAAAGATTTTCACCAATTCCCACTGTAGCGGACACCCTCTCCCCAGTCCCCTCTATTAAAGTTCAACTCGCACTGTCTCTGGTCTAGGGGTATGATAGGGGAGGGAGAGGGTGAGCTACGCCAGGCCTCTACCACAGGTGTGATGTGGCATCAGCAATGTCTCTGTTGTTTTTATCTTCGGGTCTGTGCTGTGCATCTGGATCCTCCCTCCGAGAGTCTCCGTGAACCTCGTCTGCCAGAAATTGAGCCCCACACCATTAACGTCCAACACACTTTTATTGTAGAACATAACATGGACTCCCTTGGCTATAGAACAGAAAAGGAGGTGTGGGTGCGAATAGGCCCAGACACAAATTCGATCCTCCACTCTCCTCCCTGAGAGTGGGCTATGGTCTCCGCACGAGGGAAATTCTCCTTCCGGACGGTTTCCGACAAGAGACTCACCCGTCACCGGCAGTATGCTGCACCGGGTCTTCAGATGAGGAGCTCTTCCCGGTCCATTACGCCCACCTCGGATTCAGGCATCTATCCCCGGAGTGCCTTAGGATCCTTCCCTCACGGAACTCAGTGTTGGGCACTGAGCTCCGGACCTCCATCCAAGTACCTCACCCCAGGACTAAAGGTGTTGAGGTGGAACACGATCTCCGGTGGTCCTCTAGGCCTAGGCCGCCTAGAGGACGAACACGAACCACCGTCCGCAGGCTGAAGGTGCCTGGGACTAAAACCCCGTGACCAAGATGGCCGGCCGCTTTATACCCCCCCCAGCAAGCACGGCGGGTTCCCCGCCCCACCATACCGCTGCCGAGAGAGGACAAAAAGGAGGCTCAGACCACAGCGGTATCCGTCCGTCATCCCATGGTGACAGCACAACCCGGTGGGCCGCCAGGAACACACCACTGGTGTCACTGAAAAATTAAAAAATTACCCCGGGAAAGTAAGTACCCGCTACACCACAATATCTCAGTTATTTCTAGACATGCCGCATCTAAACACAGAACTCTAGGAACTTTTCCTTTACTAACGATGTGGAGGGACTCATTTGCTAAGGCGTGAGAGGCCGGGACACTTAAAGAGACCTCTACCTCAGAGGCATCACATTACCATAAGTACATGTATCATCTGCAATATCTTCGTCATCAACATTCACAAACATAGCAGTTTTACAAGTCCCATCAAATTGTCCTTTGTCACAACGCATGGCACCCTGCGTGCCACTCAGCACACCACCCTTCTTCTCCAAAGGAATTATTTTGCCCACTAGGGCATCTTCACAGTTGTCCTGGGAAACCATTTGCCTCACCACTGCAGGCTCCTTGGTTGTTTCCCTTGGCAACTGCTCAGCACCTGTCACTGTCACTAGGGAACATGGCATACCAACTGCTTTGGTCACCCCTAACACATCTCTCCCAGCACTCTGCTGGATTATCTTAGGTGTACCCGGGTCCATATGTCCTTTTCAATTTTTGACCTCGCTGAAAGCAGGGTTTTAACCTGTGTCTCCCCACTAATCTGGGTAGCACACTGCAGCAAGTTCATTTTTATACCTTCAGTGGATCTCCCCTCTGGGGTCACTTCCACTTCAGTGTGAGCAACCACACAGTGACAGTCTTTCCCATGATTTTAACATGAACAGTCTTACCATTCTCTTTAGCAGGAGTTGAAGACTTCAATTGAGGGCGTTGTCCTTTCTTTGCTGTGCTCTCACAAGCAGACGCCCCCTCCTGGACACAGGGTAACATTACATCCTTCTTGGATTTTCCAACATCGCCTGCAGGCAAAACAAATTTCCTGTTGCCAGGGGTAACAGCAGACCCACACACCTGGTCATACCCCTTGCAGGATGCAGGATATGATACGCTCTTCTCTGGGCTTGCAGGAAAAGCATTAAGCCCAACAACACGATCAGCAGCTGTATTCCACAAGCTTGGACAAGAAAAGATCCCGTGGCCCAGTTGACCACATTCCAGGCATGGCACTTGGCGATGTTCTCCTGTTGTTAAGGGAGACGGCACTCTCCCCACTGATCTTTTCCAGCGCTCTCTAAACTGGTATGCTCTTAGAAAATTGTTGTAGTCATCCTTGTTACTATACATCCCACGATACACCTCCTGGTACTCCTCCATCAGAAAAGGTTGCACCAACTCAACCCAGCGATTTCTGGGCCATCCTCTGTAGGAAGCAATCAACGCAAAGTCATCCAAAAAATCTTCAACATTTTCCGAAGGTAACATAGGCCGTACAAAGCCAGCTGTACGGATTTCTGCTTTGTTGCCACGGGCAACCGCACCCATCTGCTCACTCTTTACACTCCGAGCAGACTTCTTATACCTTTGCTTTGGTGAAGCCTGGGACACAGGGCATTTAGAAACTTCATGCCCCCACTTACTGCACCGCAAACAGCGCACTTGTTTTAACCCTTTGCACATTATCAGCTGGCCATCTTGCATCAGCGTTGTCAGGGGCAACAACATGTCCTTCCCCTTTAACTTGGTTCAGTGTGGCCAAGTGTCGCCTGCACCAATCTACTGCAGGCTCAGACTTTGGTGAACTCTCCATACTTGCAGTCACCTGTGCACTCATTGCACCTGTGTTGCTAGGGACAACACCAGCTCTCTTTCTCCTTGGCAAGTTCTGTTCAGGCATGTTGGGGGTTCGATCAGGCGGTAACAACCCCTCCAGCCACAGAGCTCTGTCTCTCATCTCAGCAAACATTGCTTCCTTTTTGCGTTTTGACCGCCCCATCTCTGCAGTCAGGCCAACAACGTTTTTTTTAACACAGTTCCTTTTAACACAGGAAAATTTTGAAGTACTGTCTCCAAGACTTGCCAACAGCACACTTTCACATGCAGACTTCACTCTCTGCTTGAGCTCACTTCCACAGGCACATCACCTGTATACAACACAGTCCATTAATTGAACTCCTGTGCAATGCAGTTTGCCTGGCTGTCCCACACAGCTAACAGCAGTTCACTGCAGAAAACTTTAACTTTTCATAAAGATTGGCTGTTCATCACAGTATTGCTGCAAAACACACAGTTTCTTTTTACTCACTGTTTTGGTATGCGAGGATCTGGAACTCTTCCAAAACTGCCCGAAGCAATACCTCCACCACTTGTGAGGTTGGGGACCATTAGCTCTCGTAGTAGATGTGTCTTTCCAGTGATTCAAGCCAGTCAGGAACTCTATTTAGGGGAAGGTAGCCCACTTTTATTTAAAAGCACAAAAAGTTCACAAATACATGAGTAGCCCTCACAGGGGGGTTCCACCATTACTGTATCTTGCATACTCAACAGTTTAACCTTCTGGCTTTCATTCTAGCGATCCGGCTGTCTCAGGCCTTTAGCCTAGGCCTAAAGTCTGCTCCTCAGAACAAACAGAGTTTCTAAGAGATAAGCTCACTCCTCGCTTACTCCCGGTCAGCACCTTCTTGCTTACTTCAGCAATGACGTCTGCCTCCTGCAGACATGCATACTCTGGCTGCACCCATGCAGCATAGATAGCCTCTGACTCCCCAGAGGGATGGGAGTCCACCTGACTGCCAGGCACACAGACTTCCTGTCTGTTGGGTGGGGCCCTGATCCATAGTCATGTCAGAACTAAATAGCCGAACACACAGCTGTTCAATCAGCATGTCTTTCTCTACCAAATCTGGTGTAAACCAACACACTTTAAGGACGCGCACGGTCCCACCGTCACAATAGCTATTCCTGCCATAGCCCCAGCATCAGGCATGGAGGAGTCAGCTGAGTTATTTGAACACAGTGTCAGCCACTTGTCTCTTGATGAAGCACAGCCATTACTTGATTCAGATGTTGGTTCTGAGGTTAAGGAAGGTAGGAACATGAGCCTACAGAGAGGGGAGAACACTGGTACACAAATTGTCAGTCATGTTGCCCCAGCCGCAGTGTATTGGCAAGTTGTCTCCAGTGATAATGAGGATGAAGGAGATGATGATGATGTCACTGATGCGACTCGGATTGAGTAGAGAAGGAAAGGGAGGATGAGGCACAACCTCGACAAGGCAGCCATCATGGAAGAGTAGAGAGCGCCACCCTATTCTATCACATTGTGAAGCTGTTATCCCCCAACCTACTTCCCACAGCTCAGCCGTCTGGGCTTTTTTTTAGCACATGTGCAGCCAATCACACTGTTGCAATTTGCAAACTTTGTCTCAAGCACATCAAGTGTGGCAAAAACACCAACCATTTAGGTACCACAAGGAATTTAACCTCCCACCACTCAGCTCGTTGGCAAGAGCACCAAAAAGCCACACAAAAGGGACGCAATTATGTTCCATCTCCTTACTCCCCTCAGTCTACCCCTGCTATACCTCATGACCTCTCAGCAGCCTCCACTGACAGGGATGATGGTATAACGCAGGGTGTCCCAGGTCCTTGCAGCACATCTGCCAGTAGCACACCACCAACTGTAGACTATAGCCGGCAAATTTCTCTGCCCCATCTGCTGCAGTTAAAAAATATATATACGGTCACTGCCACCCACATACCCAGCATCTAAATGCAAGCTTGTCAAAGCTGCTGGCTTTACAAATTCTGCCTTTCCATCTGGTGGATTCTGCCCCCTTCCGTTAACATGTCTCCATACAGCTAGTGGTGATGATGTGAGATTTGTCGGCTCTACCCCCTCCTCCTACTCCTTGCCCTTCTCTGCTGAATTGTCCTATGAACTACAAGTACCCCTAAGCGTTCAAGGGGCTATTCAATGAGCCAGGCTAAAAGGTGCCATGCAGTGCTTATGCTGGTGTGTCTAGGGGACAGGAACCACACCGGAGCACAGATTCTTGAAGCTCTGCAGGGGCAGGCCCAGAGGTGGTTGACGCCACGCCAGCTGGAGCCATAAATGGTGGTGTGCGATAATGGCACAAACCTCCTGTCCGCCCATAGACAGGAAAAGTTGACACATGTGCCATGCCTGGCACATGTCCCCAATTTGGTGGTGCAGCATTTCCTTAAATAGATACCCAGGGTTGGAAGATCTGCTAAAGCAGGCCAGAAGAGTCTGTAGCCATTTCAGGCAGTCATACACATGTAGCACACCCCCGTAGGAGCTGCTGGCTCATATTTGGGCCTTGCACGTTACCTCAATATTCGTTGTCTAGGGGAAGAAAGTCTGTAAGAACTCCAATGTCCACACAAGATGTAAAACCTTTTGCTGTTAGGTTTTATTTTATTTTGCTTAACTTGTGAAGAATGGTAGAAGGATGAAGGGAAAGGGGTAGGTTCAGGTACGCAGTACAGATCACTGGGGAACTCCTCAACTACAAAGTCACTCACCACTCCTTCTTGAGTGGGTATTGCTCACCCGGATAGGCCCCTCTCATCTGGCCTAGCAGCCGGGATGATGCACGAATAATGATCAGGACCAGTCTCTGCCACAGATTGGATAGTCCGGGATCCTCTGCCACAGGACTTGATGCCCAAACTTCCAGCCAAGCAGTCAAAGAGCCTTTAACCTCCCCTAGTTTCCTCCATTGAGTGGCTTCCTTCCGCAGGACAGACAGCACAGGACCACCTTCAAATTGTAGGCCCCAATCAGCGTACCGGGGCCTACCTGGCAAAACTGCAGCCTCGGACCAACATGGTCCCGAGGCCGAAATCACACAACACACCCCTCATGCCAGGAGGGCTACGAGGAGAAGACGGACCCAGAACAATGGCGTCTGCCCCTTAAGTACCCTTCCCCAAGATGCTCAGCGGGTAGACCACTCCCACTGAACTGTTCCTGGGGAAAGGCACCCAATGCACTCTGACCTGTCAGTCTTCCACATTGGCCTGGGGTGGTAACGTCACCTACAGGCAAACAGTGGGAAGTCTTCCAACACAGCCATAGCTGGAATAGAGGCTAATTTATCATAATCACTTAAGTCTGAGCCCAACTATGGGCTCAGACATCCATTAAATTTAACATAGCGCCCAGTCATTGGGAGCAGGGCGCTACACACAGCCAGAGCTCAGATGGCTGAAATGCAGCGGGAATTCCCCCGGCCCGTAAACCGCCTGGTTTGTGACATACCCACCAGTTGAAACTAGACTTTGACAATGCTGCAGCGGCTGCACATGCAGCAGAGGGCCGTCAATGAGTACCTGTGTGAGTATGGCACAACCGCACGCTCAGCCTGCCTCGGCTTATTTCCCCACACCAGAGGCTGATGATAAAGGATGCATGCACTTTACTGTCACCATTTGAGGAAGCCACAAGGATGGTGAGCCACGACAATGTATACATCAGTGACACAATCACTGTGTCCCTGCTGGAGCAGACTCCATGTGGCATTATGGTAAGGGCACTCGAGGCAGAGCAGCAGGAGGAAAAGGAGGACTTCCTTTTCTCTCAAGGCCAGCTTTATGCAGACACCATTCTTCCTACGCCACAGAACACACAAGAGGTGATGGACGAGGAGGATTCTTGCAGTTTTGGAGATGTTGAAGCAGAAGAAGGCATACGTCAAGCCTTAAGAGATGGTTTTCCATCCTCAGAAACCCTTGGGAGTAGTACGTGGCTGGGAGGAGGCAGTTCCAGATACTGTGATCCTCAGTGACCCCAAAGAGTCTGCTTCTCATGCCTTTGCAAACTTGTGGTGTATGGGCTCCCTCGTGCTTCAAAGCCTGTGAAAGGACCCAAGAATATGTGGCATCAAGGAGAAGGATCACTATTGGCTGGCAACCCTCCATTGACCACCGTTACAAGGGGAAAGTCTCAGAACTCATCCCCTCCCCACAGAGGGAGCAGAAGATAAAATCTCTTGGGGACACCTTAAAGAGGAGTCTATCTAACACTTTTCCTGACAGGTAGGTAACAATGTCATAGAAAACGTCGTTTTGAGGCTTCTGTTGGTCAAGAGAGGAGTGGTGGAGAAGGGGCTGTCTAAGTGATGCATTTCACAGTTTTTTTGTTACCCAGGGCTGTCAGCTTCCCCATCCCGTCGGCAGCGTCTGCATCATATGGTGGACGATTATCTAGGGGAGAAAACAAAGATGAAGAGCTTTTCAGTTGACGATCCACTGGGTTACTGGGTCATGAGAATAGACCACTGGCCAGAACTTGCCCAGTATGCAACTAAGCTACCTGGCTGCCCTGCATCCAGCGTGCTTTCCAAACGGGCATTCAGTGCTGTTGGAGGTTTTGTTACTGATAATAGTGCGCTTCTGTCCACAGACTTGGTGGACCGTCTGGCATTTATCAAACTGAATCAGTCCCGGATTACCAGCAGATATGAAGCCCCTGATGCCGATGTCGCTGATTAGGTGTTTTTAGGATGTAGCATATCTGCAAGACTACTAGGCTGCCTAGCGTTGTGGGTGTTAATTTCATCAGGAAGAATTTTTTGGGTGTAGGTTTCATGGGCAAAATTGACACCCAAAGATCAATATTTCCACACCTGTATGGCAGGTGCATATCATTTCAATTTTTGACAGCAAGGCTAATTCTTGCTTTCATCAAGAGTACCTCTATAGGGTTAAGGTGTGAAGGCGCCACTGACACCCAAAGACCAATTTTTCCACACCTGTTTGACAGGTGCATATCATTTCAATTTTTGACAGCAAGGCTAATTCTTGCTTTCCTCAAGAGTACCTCTATAGGGTTATGGTGTGAAGGCGCCACCGACACCCAAAGACCAATTTTTCCGCACCTGTTTTACAGGTGCATATCATTTACATTTTTGACAGCAAGGCAATTCTTGCTTTCCTCAAGAGTACCTCTATAGGGTTACGGTGTGAAGGCACCTCCGGCACCCAAAGACCAATTTTTCTGCACTTGTTACTTCTATCCAAAGTCTGCAGAAGAGATACCAAAATGTATCCAAAAAATCTCTAATCTTGTTCCAAGTGCATTGTGGCCTCATCATACAGACTGGCTCCCAAAGCCATTGTTTACATAATATAGAAAGCTTGCAAGAAATGTTTTATTTGTTTGGCTTTATAAATGCAATTATTGTTGTAGCAACTTCTATACAAAGTACAGATGTGCCACTTTACAGGTAGACTAAAGGGACACCCCAGGCACTATATTGATATATATATACACTATACAATATATCTTTGTTGTTATTTCAAATTTTTATGCTTTCACTTTAAGCAACAGTAAATCACTGCTCATTTAAAAATGTATTTTTTTACAAACTTTTTTTCATTGATACGTGTCCCCCAGGGCAGTACCCAGACCCCATAACCATTGTATGCCCAATTACTTACATATAATGCGGCGTACACACGATCGTTTTTCATGCCATTTTTTTAACCAACGTTTTTCTCGTAGTTTTTTTTCTTGTTTACTCTCAAGCCTGTCTTGCATTCACACGATCATTAAAAAAAACGCTCGAGCAAAGCGCAGTGACGTACAACACGTACGACGGCACTATAAAGGGGAAGTCCCATTCGAATGGCGCCACCCTTCATGTTAGTAAACTTTGTTGAGCGGCGATTCGCGCTTTTCAGCCTCGTGCTTTTCAGTCCGTTACAGCGTGACGAATGTGCTATCTCCATTACGAACGCTAGTTTTACCAGAACGAGCGCTCCCGTCTCATACTTGATTCTGAGCATGCGCGATTTTTTTCCCCTCGTAAAAGCATACACACTATCGTTTTTCACGTTGTTAAAAAAAACGACATGAAAAACGACGTGAAAAAATAGAGCATCTTCGAAATTTTTAATGCCCGTTTTTCACGCTTAAAAATGCTCTGGAGCATACACACGATCGGTTTTAATGGGCATTTAAAAAAATTGCATTTTTAACGGCATGAAAAACGATCGTGTGTATGCCGCATAAGCCTTAAAAATAGTCTCTTTTGATTTTTACAGTTTGGGTCTAATGCCCCATACACACGATCGTTTTTCATGCCGTTAAAAATGCCATTAAACAAAAATGGCCATTAAAAATGATCGTGTGTAGGCTCCAGAGCATTTTTAACGACGTGAAAAACGGCCATTAAAAATTTCGAACATGCTCTCTTTTTTCACGTCGTTTTTCATGTCGTTTTTTTTAACGACGTGAAAAACGATAGTGTGTATGCTTTAACGACGTGAAAAAAAAACGCGCATGCTCAGAATCAAGTATGAGACAGGAGCAGACATGTGCACACTGAAATATTTTGTTTCGGAATTTCGTTTTCGTCCGAAAAATAAATTTATTTAGTTACTCCCGAAATTCGTTTTTATTTATTTCGTTTTTCGTTAGAAATTGCATTCGTCCGAAAATCTGAATTAATTAAGGTCGAATCTGTCATTGAAGGCTTATGGTGTCTGTCGAATGTTCAAAGAAGATTCGACGGAGCAGTGAAACTGTACGACGCTGCAATCATACATTTCCGGTCGAATGTTCCGCCCACAAGCTATAGAAGAATTCTAATGTTGTATGACTAGTAATAATTATATTTATTCATTACTATTACTAGTCAACCAACATTAGAATTCTTCTATAGCCTATGGGCGGATGCATTTGACCGGAAATGTACGATTGCAGCGTCGTACAGTTTTGCTGCACCGTCGAATCTTCTAACTTTCGATGCTTTGTCGAATCTTTGTCATTCTAGCTATTTTACTGCTCCTCCTCTTTGGTTACAATCAGCCAATAACATTCATCATCAACTTTATTTTTATTTTACTTCCCCCACCCAATTCCAGCAGTGATCTTTTCTCTCTATGTCGAATCTTTTCTCTCTATAATAACAAATCTTTTCTCTCTATAATGTCGAATCTTTTCTCTCCTATGTCGAATCTTTTCTCTCCTATGTCGAATCTTTTCTCTCCTATGTCGAATCTTTTCTCTCCTATGTCGAATCTTTTCTCTCCTATGTTGAATCTTTCTCTCCTATGTCGAATCTTTTCTCTCTATAATGTCGAATCTTTTCTCTCCTATGTAGAATAATCTTGGACTAATAGAGTTAAGGTTAGGCACATTCGACCACAGGTTCGATAGACACAGATTGTTATTGTCAGCGTCACGTCGAATCTCCTATCTATATCGAACTGTTGTAGCAACGAAAACTAAAATAAAACATTTGTTTATGTCGGATCTTTCGGTTTTCGGATTCTGTGCTTTCGTTTTCGTTTGTTAAAACGATAACGAAAATAGCTGAAATTCGGACGAAAATGCATTCGGACGAAAACGAATGCACATGTCTAGACAGGAGCGCTCGTTCTGGTAAAACTAGCGTTCGTAATGGAGATAGCACATTCGTCACGCAGTCACGGACTGAAAAGCACGAGACTGAAAAGAGCGAATCGTCGCTCAACAAACTTTACTAACATGAAGGGTGGCGCCATTCGAACGGAACTTCCCCTTTATAGTGCCGTCGTACGCGTTGTACGTCACTGCGCTTTGCTTGATCGTTTTTTTAAATGATCGTGTGTACGCAAGACAGGCTTGAGAGGAAACATGAAAAAAAACGACGTGAAAAATGGCAAGAAAAAAAATGGCAAGAAAAACGATCGTGTGTATGGGGCATTATAGAATTCAATGGTGTTCTTTATTCGGTTCCCAACTTTTGCAATTTTCTCAAGTTCTGATGCAAACTGAACAGGGGGTCGTTTTGGCCCATCCCTAGTAACAATAGTAAGCTTATAAACATAGCAGCACTTGCTCAATAATCTGTGTATTTTAGTCTAGGTTCAGCAGTAGGGATGAGCTCGGTGTTCGAGTCGAACATACGTTCGACTCGAACATCGGCTGTTTGACCGTTCGGCGAACATCGAACGATTTGGGCCGTTCGCACCAAATTCGAGTGACACGAACGGCCCACAATACATTGCGCCATCGCAGTGCAATCCTGGCGCTGTGATTGGCCAAGCATGCACTGTGACCCCGCATGCTTGGCCAATCACAGCGCCGGCAGCTAGGAGAGCCATAATTGGCCACAGGCAGGTTGCCTGTGGCCAATTATAGCTCAGGGGGTTTAGCACACGCCCCACACTATAAAAGGCCGCCAGCGCGGCGGCCTTGTGTAGTGTGTTCCGGCGCAGGGAAAGAGAAGGATAGGCAGGGACAGTGTTGATATTCTTTGTGCTATTCTTGTGTGCAGGGAGAGAGAAGGATAGGCAGGGAGAGTGTGAGTGTCATATTCTTTGCTAAACCTTGTGTGCAGGGAGAGAGAAGGATAGGCAGAGGACAGTGTCAGTGTCATATTCTTTGCTAAACCTTGTGTGCAGGGAGAGAGAAGGATAGGCAGGGAGAGTGTCAGTGTCATATTCTTTGATAAACCTTGTGTGCAGGGAGAGAGAAGGATAGGCAGGGGACAGTGTCAGTGTCATTGTTGCTAAGCCTCCTGCACAGTATACACCTGAAGCTAGCCCTTATTGCTGTGTTTTCCTGGTGTGTTACACCAACAGGCATTTGCAGCACTTACAGCGGGCGGAGTGTGCCTCCTGCACATTATACACCTGAAGTTAGCCCGTATTGCTGTGTTTTCCTGGTGTGTTACACCAACAGGTATTTGCAGCACTTACAGCGGGCGGAGTGTGCCTCCTGCACATTATACACCTAAAGTTAGCCCGTATTGCTGTGTTTTCCTGGTGTGTTATACCAACAGGCATTTGCAGCACTTACAGCGGGCGGAGTGTGCCTCCTGCACATTATACACCTGAAGTTATCCCGTATTGCTGTGTTTTCCTGGTGTGTTACACCAACAGGCATTTGCAGCACTTACAGCGGGCGGAGTGTGCCTCCTGCACATTATACACCTGAAGTTAGCCCGTATTGCTGTGTTTTCCTGGTGTGTTACACCAACAGGCATTTGCAGCACTTACAGCGGGCGGAGTGTGCCTCCTGCACATTATACACCTGAAGTTAGCCCGTATTGCTGTGTTTTCCTAGTGTGTTACACCAACAGGCATTTGCAGCACTTACAGCGGGCGGAGTGTGCCTCCTGCACATTATAAACCTGAAGTTAGCCCGTATTGCTGTGTTTTCCTGATGTGTTACACCAACAGGCATTTGCAGCACTTACAGCAGGCATAGTGTGATTCCTGCAAAATATACTCCTGAAGCTAGGCCTTATTGCTGTGTTTTCCTAGTGTGTTACACCAACAGGCATTTGCAGCACTTACAGCAGGCGTAGTGTGATTCCTGCAAAATATACTCCTGAAGCTAGGCCTTATTGCTGGTTTTCCCATCTCCCTGCAGGCCATTAGAATGTCTGGAAGGCAAACAAGGAGAGGCAGACAGTCAGGAGCCAATAAAAGAGGGCAAGCAGGCTCTGTGTCTAGAGACAACAGTGCTGGTCGTGGACGCGGTGCATTGCCATCAGCACGTGGCCATGGGACACGCTTGTCCTTCTTTTCAGCAGCTGGACGTGTTGAGCTGCATCATGCCGAAGACTTGGTAGAGTGGATGACCAAGCCCTCCTCATCCTCCTCATCCTCTCTCACCCAGGCTCAGGGTACTGGCAAAGCAGCTGCCAAAGCGTCCTCTTCCCTGGTATCAATGTCATCATCAGTCACTCCTTCCCTAGACCAACCATGTCCTCCTGAGGAGTCCCCCGAACTGTTTGAGCACAGTGTTGGGTACATGCTCCAAGAGGATGCCCAGCGTTTCGAAGGGTCTGATGATGATACCCAGCTAGAGGAAGGCAGTAGCGTGAGAGCAGAGAGAGGGGATGCTCAAGAAGGACACCAATCTGGCAGTCATGTTCCAGCAGCTGCAGCATACTGCCAGATTGGCTCCAGTGATGAGGAGGGAGGGGATGATGAGGTCACTGACTCCACATGGGTGCCTTATAGGAGAGAGGAGGAGGAGGATGAGGAGGAGGCACATCTCCAACGAGGCAGGATGCCCTCGGGGGGCCAGCGTAAGGGCAGCACACCAACGGAATCACACCGCAGAGCTCCGCCTGTGCAGGGCGCTGCCTCTGCCCGTTATTTAAAAAGTTATTTGGGTGTGGGCCTTTTTTGAGTCGAGTGCATCAGATCGCACAGCTGCTGTTTGCAACATATGTCTCAAGCGTATATCGCGTGGCCAAAACATCACCCGCTTGTGCACCACATGCTTGACCAGACATATGTTGACCTGCCATGCAGCTCGTTGGCAAGCCTACCTTAAAGACCCACACCAAAGAACAAAGCGGACCTCTCCTTGCACCGCATCAGCTGGGATCTCCAACCCCACTATACCTTCAGTCCTCTCTGAAACCTGCACTGAGAGGAATGAAGGTGTCGAATTAGGTGTGTCACAGCCAAGTACTTGCGGGCACTCTGCTAGCAGTACACCGAAGTCCGATTCTATCAGGCAAATTTCCCTGCCCCAGCTGCTGGACCGTCAAAAGAAGTTCACTCCCAGCCATCCACATGCCCAGCGGTTGAATGCTAGCTTGGCTAAATTGCTAGCGCTTCAACTGCTGCCTTTTCAGTTGGTAGACTCGGCCCCCTTCCGGCTCTCTACCGGCATGTGGAAGGCAATGTCTTGGCCTCGCTGGACAGGGCGGTCAGCGGTAAGATGCATATTACCGCTGACTCATGGTCCAGCAGGCATGGACAGGGACGTTACCTTTCTTTCACAGCCCATTGGGTCACTCTTTGGGCAGCTGGGAAGGATGCAGGACAAGGTGCAGTAGTGTTGGAGGTTGTTCCGCCGCCACGCCTCCAAAATGCTACTACTGGTTGTGACACACCTCTCTCCTCCACCCCTCCTCTTCTTCTTCCTCCATGGCCTCTTCCTGTGCTTTGTCCTCGGAACCAGCGGTGCTCCGTAGGCGTTCAAGGGGCTACGCAAGTACGCAGGCAAAAAGATGCCATGCCGCGCTTGCGCTGGTGTGTTTGGGGGACAGGAGCCACACTGGGGCAGACGTTCTGTCTGCTCTGCAGGGGCAGGCCGAGAGGTGGTTGACGCCACGCCAGCTTAAGCCAGGAATGGTGGTTTGCCACAATGGCACCAACCTCCTCTCCGCCCTCCGACAGGGACAACTGACCCATGTGCCATGTGTGGCTCACGTCCTTAACCTGGTGGTGCAGCGGTTCTTGGGCAGGTACCCGGGCTTACAGGATGTCCTGAGGCAGGCCAGGAAAGTCTGTGCGCATTTCCGCAGATCTTATAATGCCAGTGCTCGCCTGGCTGAGCTGCAAAAGGAGTTGAACCTGCCCAAGAACCGCCTTATATGTGACATGCCCACCAGGTGGAACTCAACGTTGGCCATGCTGCAGCGGCTGCACATGCAGCAGAGGGCCATCAATGAGTACCTGTGTGACTACGGCACCAGGACAGGGTCAGCGGAGCTCAGGTTTTTTTCACCACGCCAGTGGGGCATGGTCAGGGATGCATGCACTGTCCTGGCACCATTTGAGGAGGCCACGAGGATGGTGAGCAGTGAGAGTGCATGCATCAGTGACACTGTACCTCTTGTCCACCTGTTGGAACATACGCTGCGTGGAATAATGGACAGGGCACTTGAGGCAGAACAGAGGCAGGAAGAGGAGGACTTCCTTGCCTCTCAAGGTCCCCTTTACCCAGACAGTGTTCCTTCTGTCCCACCCATCGCACAGGAAGAGGAGGAGGAGGAGGAGGATTGTGTCAGCATGGAGGTGGAGCCTGGCACTCAGCATCATCAGCAGCAGTCTTTTAGGGATGATTTACAGTCCCAAGAAACCCGTGGACTTGTACGTGGCTGGGAGGAGGTGGCTGCGGATCATGTCGTCCTTAGTGACCCAGAGGACTCCGGACCAAATGTCTCAGCTAACCTACGCTGCATGGCCTCCCTGATCCTGCAAAGTCTGCGGAAGAATCCTCGTATTCTTCGGATCAAGGAGAGGGACCATTACTGGCTGGCCACTCTCCTTGATCCATGGTACAAGGGTAAGGTTGAGGACCTTATCTTACCGTCGCAGAGGGAGCAGAGGATGAGACAACTCCGGGAGGCCTTGCAGAAAGGTCTGTGCAACGCGTTCCCAGAGACTGGGAGGTTACAAACTCCTGGTCCTGGACAACGAGTTGCTGAGGCTTCGGTCAGTCAAAGAAGGAGCGGTGGGGAAGGTGGCCGTCTGACCAATGCGTTCAGACAATTCTTTAGTCCGCAGCCCCAAGGTATGATCGGTTCCAGCAACCATCGCCAGCGTCTGATATACATGGTGCAGGAATACCTAGGGGCAAGGTCAGACTTGGACACCTTCCCCACCGAAAATCCTCTGGCTTACTGGGTGTTGAGGATGGATCACTGGCCAGAGCTTGCACAGTATGCAATTGAGCTACTGGCCTGTCCTGCATCCAGCGTTCTTTCAGAACGCACATTCAGTGCTGCTGGAGGATTTGTCACGGATCACAGGGTGCGCCTGTCCACCGACTCGGTTGATCGACTGACCTTCATAAAGATGAACCAGTCTTGGATCACCACCAGCTACCAAACACCTGAAGCTGATATAACAGACTAATTTATTTTCAAATGTCACATCCCTTCAAGACTGATGCTGATGCTGAGAGACTGTCCTGTTATGTTGACTGACTATCTTCCTCCTCCTCAATGATCCGATTGATGATGATAGCTTGGAAGAACATTTTTGTTTCTGGGTGCTGCCACCAGTGGCTAAGGCCCAATTTTTCAGCCCCTGTTTAACAGGGTGTAACCTGGGGGGCAGGTAGCGGGTACAAAAGCTCCCTGGGATGAGCAGGCACAGATACCAAGTCCATTGGATCAGTGAAAACACAGTGTTGTTTATTGGTGCTATATACAAAGTCTAATGACAGGTGCTGTACAGTGGGCTGAAAACAAGCAGAAGAAAAAATAGCTAAACAAAAGCCTAGCCGTGTCTCGGCTCTAACTATACAGTATTTACAAGCCCTCACTACCAGGCTGAACAAGCCTAACGCTTGTCAGCTTCCACATTCACAAAGTAACAAGTTTTACCAACCTTCTTGCTCTCACAGACCAATGTTGTCTGTGTTTCCCAGGCTGAGCAAAGGCTGTCTGCTCAGGTAAGCTTTTAATTAAGCTGGTGGAGAGAACCAACACCTGAAGTGGATCATGGCTCAAAGATCCCTGAATGTATATGAGAGGAGCCTGGGAGATGTATAAACTCAGAACAGGACTTTCCCAAGCTCTCTCTGGGACGCTCTGCCACACATCCTCCCCCCTTGTTTCAACCCCAGGGTTGGAACACCTGTAGCCCAACAGGAGTGAACACGGGACAGGGTATCTACATTTCCCATCTCCACACCTGGCCTGTGTTTTACCGTAAAGGCGTAATCTTGTAGGGCCAAAAACCACCGGTTCACCCGCCTATTAGTCTCCTTCTTTTGGGCCATCCATTTCAGGGGAGCATGGTCAGTTATCAACTCAAACTGGTGCCCCAACAAGTAGTACCTGAGCGCGTCCATGGCCCACTTTATGGCCAGACACTCCTTTTCAATGACTGCGTACTTCTTTTCATGATCATTGAGCTTTCTGCTAAAGTACACCACAGGGTGTTCTTCCCCATTGTGTACTTGTGAAAGTACTGCCCCGATACCAACATCAGACGCATCTGTCTGGATCAAAAAGTTTTTGGAGAAATCGAGGGAGTATAGGATTCTTCAGGAATTCTTCAGGACTTGAAAAGACTCTTCTGCTACTGGAGACCATTTCACCATTACGGAGGCTTTCCCTTTCGTAAGGTCTGTCAGTGGGGCAGCTATAGTTGCGAAATTTGGGATAAATCTTCTATAGTACCCCGCAATGCCAAGAAAGGCCCTGACCTGCTTTTTGTTTGCAGGACGTGGCCACTCCTGGATGGCTTCTATTTTATTCACCTGGGGCTTTATGACACCCCGGCCAATAGTGTAGCCCAAATACCTGGCTTCCTCTAGCCCAATGGCATATTTTTTTGGATTTGCCGTAAACCCTTCTTTGAAGAGGGAATCCAGGACAGCCTGGACACAGGGCAAGTGAGACTCCCAGTCAGTGCTATGCACCACTATGTCGTCCAGATAGGCTGCAGCATACTGTCGGTGAGGTCTTAGGGTCCTGTCCATAGCCCTCTGAAATGTTGCAGGGGCATTTTGCAACCCAAAAGGCATTTTCTTATAGTGAAACGACCCCTCCGGGGTCACAAACACAGTCTTTTCTTTGGCACTACCAGTCAGGGGTATTTGCCAATATCCTTTGGTCAAGTCCAAAGTGGTCAGATAACGTGCCTTGCCAAGTCGGTCTATAAGCTTGTCTACCCTGGGCATTGGGTATGTGTCAAACTTTGTTACCGCATTAAGCTTTTCCTCCAAGTGCCATCCGGTTTTGGGACCAATACAATGAGGCTAGACCAGTCACTATTGGATTCCTCAATAACATCTAGCTCCAACATCCTTTTAACTTCCTCACCGATGTCCTTTCTTCTAGCTTCGGGAATTCGGTATGGTTTGAGCTTGACACGGACTCCAGGTTCAGTAACAATATCATGCTGAACTGCTGAAGTCGTGCCCGGCAACTCTGAAAATTTCTCTTTATTCCTTATCAGGAACTCTCTAGCTTCCTGTTTCTGGGAACATGACAGGGTGTCTGGAATCGTGACCTCAGGGATCAGAGGGGATTCAGTACACTTAAGGGTTACCGGGAGAGACCTGGCAGTTAATGCCAGTCTATCCTTCCAGGGCTTTAACAGGTTTATGTGGTAAATCTGTTCGGGCTTCCTTTTACCTGGTTGATACACCTTGTAATTGACCTCCCCAACTCTTTCAATTACTTCAAAGGGTCCCTGCCACTTAGACAGGAATTTGCTCTCAACAGTGGGAACTAACACGAGGACCCTGTCACCAGGTGAGAAAACACGAAGTTGGGCCCCCCTGTTGTATATCCTCTGTTGGGCTGCTTGGGCCTGCAGTAAATGTTCTTTTACTACCGGCATGATTGCTGCAATCCTATCCTGCATTTGAGCGATATGCTCAATAACACTTTTGTGAGGTGTCTGCTCCCCCTCCCAAGTTTCCTTGGCTATGTCTAAGAGTCCCCGAGGGTGTCTCCCATAAAGCAGCTCAAATGGAGAGTACCCCGTAGAGGACTGGGGAACTTCCCTGATGGCGAACATCAAGTACGGTATCAGGAAGTCCCAGTTTTTCCCATCCTTGTCAACAACCTTTTTTAACATATTCTTTAATGTCTTATTGAAGCGTTCCACCAAGCCATCCGTTTGAGGATGGTACACTGAGGTACGCAACTGCGTCACCTTAAATAACTTGCACAGCTCCCTAGTTATTCGTGACATGAATGGGGTACCCTGGTCTGTAAGGACTTCTTTCGGGACGCCAACTCGACTGAACACCATAAACAGCTCTTTGGCAATGTTTTTAGCAGATGCAGTGTGTAAGGGAACGGCCTCGGGGTAACGGGTAGCGTAATCCATGATCACGAGGATATGTTGATGACCGCGGGCAGATTTGGGGAGTGGACCCACAAGGTCCATGGCAATCCTCTCAAAGGGCACTTCAATAATGGGCAAGGACACTAATGGACTTCGGAAGTGGGGTTGGGGGGCTGATATCTGACACATAGGACAGGATTGACAATAATTCTCGATATTTTTCCATATCCCAGGCCAGTAAAACCTGTGCAACACCCTTTCAGTAGTTTTCTCAACCCCTAAATGGCCTCCTAGCAAGTGCCCATGGGCAAGTTCCAACACCACCCGTCTGTATAGCTTAGGGACTACCAACTGTTCAACCACTTCATCATTAGTTTTACATACACGATACAGTAAATCCTCATTGCTGCAGAAATATGGAAAACAGGGCCTGTCCCCTGGTTCGACAGGTACCTCATTAATCACTATTACATTTTCCCAGGCCCTGGCAAGGGTAGGGTCTTTTCTCTGCTCCGTACCAAAATTTTCCTTGAGCACATTAAGATCGGTAAACTCTAACGTAGGCTCAGATTCAGCAGACGGCTGTCCAGCTCTACTGGTTGTGGGGACTTCTTCAGGCTCCCCCAGCTCTCCTGCCATAACTGAGAAAGGATCACCCGGAGAGCTCTGAGAGGAGTCCCCTGAACTCACAAGGTCAGTAATGGCCATGAGTTCTGGCTCTGCAACTGAGTTAGGTACTGCGACTGGGTCGGGACAATCCCACAGTTCCCAAAACTTAGGGAAGTCCCTACCAATGATAGCCTCGTGCACCAAGTGGGGCACCAGTCCAACCGAATAGGTCACCGTACCTAAGCCAGTTTTAAACTGAACAATGGCTATTGGATACTCGCGGGTATCCCCATGTACACAGATCACAGCAACTTTTTTTGCATGAAAATTCACAGTTTCAACCATCTCAGCTGTAACCAAAGTAACTAGACTTCCCGAGTCCAGCAAGGCCGTAATAGGCTTATTATTAACAGTCACTTGACACATGTGTTTTCCCACATTTGGCACTGCAGCGCATGAAACAGCAGCAAACATAGACTGCCTTCTAAAAGATAGATCACACTGCATTGGTTCATCTGTTAATGGACAGTTTGCTGCAACATGTCCCAGTTCTTGGCAACGAAAACACCTGATGTTTCCCAAATTTGGTTTGCTGACAGGCAGTGGCTTCCCTTGTTTGGGCCGCCAAACTTCAGTCCTGGCACCAAAAATCCTCCCCCCTATTTCCTTGCCATGCTTACCACCCACTTCCCCTGGAACAGTCTTACCGGTTGCCTGGGGAGACCGTGGCTTTGGGTGGAAAGTCCGTGCGGCTGTAGGGGTGGTGACCAGGTTCTCTGCAGCAAAGTACCTCTCCACGAGCTCCACCAGGTTGTCTGCCGACTTGGGGTCTCCTTGACTCACCCACTTCTGCAGGGGAATTGGTAGTGACCTCAGGAATTGGTCCATGACCACACGCTCCACTATTTGTGGCACAGACAGGGACTCCGGCTGTAGCCATTTCCGTACCAGGTGGATCAGATCAAACATCTGTGATCTTGGGGGCCTCTTATCTTGGAAGAACCAGCTGTGGACCCGCTGAGCTCGAACAGCCAAGGTGACACCGAGTCGTGCCAGGATTTCCCGCTTGACCTTTTCATAATCTCCCGCTTCTGCTGACTCCAGATCATAGTAGGCCTTCTGCGCTTCTCCAGAAAGTAAGGGGGCGATCAGTCCTGCCCACTGGGTTTGGGGCCAACCTTCCCTCTCAGCGGTCCGTTCAAATGTTAGTAGGAAAGCCTCTGGATCATCATCTGCCGTCATCTTTGAAAGAAAGCGACCCACATGGATGGCTGAGGGCTTGTCTCCAATATCCTTCATTATCGCAGGTGACCCCTGTGCTAGCGTCTCCACAACCTCAGTAAGGGTTTTTCTATCCGCTTTTGCAGCAGTGGCAAGCTGTTCAAAAAGCCTCTGCGATTGCTCCTGTACAGCACCAATCTGTTGGAACAGCACCTTGGTTTGCTCCTGTGCGATAGCGTTGGCTTGCTGTAATGCAGCGTTAGTTTGCTGTTGTGCAATGTTTGCTTGCTGCAATGTAGCGTTAGTTTGCTGTTGTGCAGCGTTTGCTTGCTGCAATGTAGCGTTAGTTTGCTGTTGTGCAGCGTTTGCTAACACCATTTGTTTGAGGATGTCCTCCATGTTGTCACTTTAGGTACTGGCCTTTTAAGTAGTAACTTACTACAGCTGGTCGCAGCCTCCACCATATGTAACCTGGGGGGCAGGTAGTGGGTACAAAAGCTCCCTGGGATGAGCAGGCACAGATACCAAGTCCATTGGATCAGTGAAAACACAGTGTTGTTTATTGGTGCTATATACAAAGTCTAATGACAGGTGCTGTACAGTGGGCTGAAAACAAACAGAAGAAAAAATAGCTAAACAAAAGCCTAGCCGTGTCTCGGCTCTAACTATACAGTATTTACAAGCCCTCACTACCGGGCTGAACAAGCCTAACGCTTGTCAGCTTCCACATTCACAGAGTAACAAGTTTTACCAACCTTCTTGCTCTCACAGACCAATGTTGTCTGTGTTTCCCAGGCTGCTCAGGTGAGCTTTTAATTAAGCTGGTGGAGAGAACCAACACCTGAAGTGGATCATGGCTCAAAGATCCCTGAATGTATATGAGAGGAGCCTGGGAGATGTATAAACCCCGAACAGGACTTTCCCAAGCTCTCTCTGGGACGCTCTGCCACAAGGGGCATGTAATTACAATTTTTTATGCAATGCTTTGCAGCAGGGCTCATTCCTGCACTCCAACTAGAGTATCTGGGAGAGGTTTCAGTGTCGTGGCACCAGCACCAGTGCCTAAGGCCCAATTTTTCAGCCCCTGTTTAACAGGGGCATGTACCGTATTTATCGGCGTATAACACGCACCGGCGTATAACACGCACCCCAAGTTTAGGAGGGAATTTTAAGGAAAAAAACTTTTAGGAGGGAAATTCAAGGAAAAAAAACTTACATTTAAATGCAGCATGCAGCCTTGCCCAGTGTCCATCTGCAGCCTTGCCCAGTGTCCATCTGTCCATCTGCAGCCTTGCCCAGTGTCCATCTGTCCATCTGCAGCCCTGCCCAGTGTCCATCTGTCCATCTGCAGCCTTGCCCAGTGTCCATCTGTCCATCTGCAGCCTTGCCCAGTGTCCATCTGTCCATCTTCAGCCTTGCCCAGTGTCCATCTGTCCATCTGCAGCCTTGCCCAGTGCCTTTGCGATCGTGTCAGTCCCGGCATTTTTTTAAATTTGGCGCCGATTTCTGTGGAGAGGAGCGAGCGGGGCCGAGTGTACTTCGGCTAGACTCGGCTCCTCTCGCAGTTCCGCCCATCTCCACTGACTGCGCCGCTGACGGAGAAAGCCGAGTGTACTTTGGCTAGACTCGGCTCTGCTCACAGTCACAGGCAGGACTGCGAGAGGAGCCGAGACTAGCCGAAGTACACTCGGCTTTCTCTATGTCAGCGGCGCAGTCAGAGATGGGCGGGACTGCGAGAGGAGCCGAGTAAAGCCGATTGTACTTCGGCTTCGGCTCCGCTCGCTCCTCTCGCTCGTTTTCAGCAGGGGAATTCGACGGAGTATCGGCGTATAACACGCACCCACGATTTCCCCCTGATTTTAAGTGGAAAAAAGTGCGTGTTATACGCCGATAAATACGGTAATTACAATTTTTGATGCAATACTTTGCAACAGGGCTCATTGCTGTGCTCCAAGTACAGTATCTGTGAGGGGTTGCAGTGTTGTGGCACCAGTGCCTAAGGCCCAATTTTTATGCCCCTGTTTAACAGGGGCATGTAATTACAATTCTTGATCTAATAATTCACAGCAGGGCCCATTCATGCGCCCACCAAGAGTAACTGTGAGGGCTCACAGTGTTGTGGCAACACCAACATGTAAGGGGCAAATTTCAGCAGAGTATATACGGCAGGCCCCTACTTTCAAACATCCAACTTACAAACGACTCCTCCTTGCAAACGGAAGGATACAACAGGAAGTGAGAGGAAATCTACCACTAGGAAGGGAAATTCTCTCCTGTAAGAGTTAATATGGGAAAAAAGTGTCTCCTCTCCACTGATGCTTTATCACCAATTCTTGTTTTAATAAAAACCCCAAATTTTCAAAAAACATTTGTCATTAGGACGGAAAGTGAGGTGAACTGTTCTGAACAGATGCACACTGCACAGACAGCAAAACAAATGTTACAGGGGTGATAACCCTTCCCTATGTTTTCCAAAAACCTTAAAAATAGATTTTTTGGCTGGAGCTACACTTAAACAATAGTGATGAGCCGAACACCCCCGGGTTCGGTTCGCACCAGAACCCGCGAACGGACCAAAAGTTTGCACGAACATTAGAACCCTATTAAATACAATGGATGCGAATGTTCGGATTCTAAAGTGCTAATTATAACGACTATTATCCATGTTATTGTCCGAAACAGAGTTTGGGAACCTGGGTTCTGCACCAGGGGACATGTATCAATGCAAAAAGAAGTTTTAAAAACGGACGTTTTCCGGGAGCAGTCATTTTAATGATGCATAAAGTGAAAAAAAAAAAGTCAAATATTCCTTTAAATATTGTACCTGGGGGGTGTCTAAAGTATGCCTGTGAAGTGCCACGTGTTTCCCGTGTTTAGAACTGTCCCTGCACAAAATAACATTTCTAAAGGAAAAAAAGCCATTTAAAACTGCTTGCGGCTTTAATGCAATGTCTGGTCCCGGTAATATGGATTAAAATCTTTAAGAAAAATGGCATAGCTACCCCATCACCCCCCCCCCCCCCCACCCCAGCCCATTACCAGCCCCTTTGGGTCTTGTATGGATATTAAGGGGAACCCCGCACACAAAATAAAAAAGGCCCTATATACTCTGAACAGCCGTATACAGGCGGTGCATACAAGACAGGGACTGTAGGTTTGTTCTTATGTAGAATCTGTTTGTAATTTTGAACAGCTGCATTGTTTAAGTGTAGCTCCATGCCAAATTCCTTTTTTTTAGCTTTTTGGAAAACATAGGGAACGGTTATCACCCCTGTCACATTTTTTTTGCTGTCTGTGCCCCTGTTCAGAACATTTCACCTCACTTTGCGTCCCAATGACAACTGTTTTTGAAATGTGGTGTTTGTATTGAAACAAGGATTGGTGATAAAGCATCAGTAGAGAGGAGACACCATTCTCCCATATTAATTCTTACAGGAGAGAATTTTCCTTCCAAGGGGTAGATTTCCTCTCACTTCCTGTTGTCTTCTTCCGTTTGCAAATAGTAGTCGTTTGTAAGTTGGATGTTTGAAAGTAGGGACCTGCCGTATATACTCTGCAGAAATTGGCCCCTTAGGTGTTGGTGTTGGCACAACACTGAAAGCACTCACAGTTACTCTTGGTGGGCGCTGGAACGCCCTGCTGTCAACTATTATATCAGGAATTGTAATAACATATAATTGTTGATCAGTGGTACTAAAAATTGGGCCTTTGATGGTGGTGCTGGTGCCACAACACTGTAAGGCCTGACAGTTACTCTTGGTGGGCGCAGCAATGGGCCCTGCTGTGAATTATTCGTTCAATAATTATAATTGCATGCCCCTGTTGAACAGGGGCTGAAAAATTGGGCCTTTTGTGGTGGTGGTGGTGGTGATGGTGGTGCTGGTGCCACAACACTGTAAGGCCTGACAGTTACTCTTGGTGGGCGCAGCAGTGGGCCCTGCTGTGAATTATTAGATCAATAATTATAATTGCATGCCCCTGTTGAACAGGGGCTGAAAAATTAGGCCTTTGGTGGTGGTGGTGGTGGTGATGATGGTGCTGGTGCCACAACACTGTAAGGCCTGACAGTTACTCTTGGTGGGCGCAGCAATGGGCCCTGCTGTGAATTATTAGATCAATAATTATAATTGCATGCCCCTGTTGAACAGGGGCTGAAAAATTGGGCCTTAGGCACTGGTGGCACAACACTGCAACTCCTCACAGATACTGTACTTGGAGCACAGCAATGAGGCCTGTTGCAAAGTATTGCATCCAAAATTTTAATTACACGCCCCTGTTAAACAGGGGCTGAAAAATTGGGCCTTAGCCACTGGTGGCGTCACCCATAAACCAAAATGATCTTCCAAGCTATCATCATTAATCGTATCATTGAGGAGGAGGAGGAGGATAGCCAGTCAACATAATAGCACAGGCACTCAGCATCAGCATCAGTCTTGAAGGGATGTGACATTTTAAAATCAATTAGTCTGTTATATCAGCATCAGGTGTGTGGTAGCTGGTGGTGATCCAAGACTGGTTCATCTTGATGAAAGTCAGTCGATCAACCGAGTCGGTGGACAGGCGCACCCTGTGATCCGTGACAAATCCTCCAGCAGCACTGAATGTGCGTTCTGAAAGAACGCTGGATGCAGGACAGGCCAGTAGCTCAATTGCATACTGTGCAAGCTCTGGCCAGTGATCCATCCTCAAGACCCAGTAAGCCAGAGGATTTTCAGTGGGGAAGGTGTCCAAGTCTGACCTTGCCCCTAGGTATTCCTGGACCATGTATATCAGACGCTGGCGATGGTTGCTGGAACCGATCATACTTTGGGGCTGCGGACTAAAGAATTGTCTGTACGCATCGGTCAGACGGCCACCTTCCCCACCGCTCCTTCTTTGACTGCCCGAAGCCTCAGCAACTCGTTGTCCAGGACCAGGAGTTTGTAACCTCCCAGTCTCTGGGAACGCGTTGCACAGACCTTTCTGCAAGGCCTCCCGGAGTTGTCTCATCCTCTGCTCCCTCTGCGACGGTAAGATAAGGTCCGCAACCTTACCCTTGTATCGTGGATCAAGGAGAGTGGCCAGCCAGTAATGGTCCCTCTCCTTGATCCGAAGAATACGAGGATTCTTCCGCAGACTTTGCAGGATCAGGGAGGCCATGCAGCGTAGGTTAGCTGAGGCATTCAGTCCGGAGTCCTCTGGGTCACTAAGGACGACATGATCCGCAGCCACCTCCTCCCAGCCACTCCTGTGCGATGGGTGGGACAGAAGGAACACTGTCTGGGTAAAGGGGGCCTTGAGAGGCAAGGAAGTCCTCCTCTTCCTGCCTCTGTTCTGCCTCAAGTGCCCTGTCCATTATTCCACGCAGCGTGTGCTCCAACAGGTGGACAAGAGGTACAGTGTCACTGATGCATGCACTGTCACTGCTCACCATCCTCGTGGCCTCCTCAAATGGTGCCAGGACAGTGCATGCATCCCTGATCATGCCCCACTGGCGTGGTGAAAAAAACCCGAGCTCCCCTGACCCTGTCCTGGTGCCGTAGTCGCACAGGTACTCATTGATGGCCCTCTGCTGCGTGTGCAGCCGCTGCAGCATGGCCAACGTTGAGTTCCACCTGGTGGGCATGTCACATATAAGGCAGTTCTTGGGCAGGTTCAACTCCTTTTGCAGCTCAGCCAGGCGAGCACTGGCATTATAAGATCTGCGGAAATGCACACAGACTTTCCTGGCCTGCCTCAGGACATCCTGTAAGCCCGGGTGCCTGCCCAAGAACCGCTGCACCACCAGGTTAAGGACATGAGCCATACAGGGCACATGGGTCAGTTGTCCCTGTCAGAGGGCGGAGAGGAGGTTGGTGCCATTGTCGCAAACCACCATTCCTGGCTTAAGCTGGCGTGGCGTCAACCACCTCTCGGCCTGCCCCTGCAGAGCAGACAGGACCTCTGCCCCAGTGTGGCTCCTGTCCCCCAAACACACCAGCGCAAGCACGGCATGGCATCTTTTTGCCTGCGTACTTGCGTAGCCCCTTGAACGCCTACGGAACACCGCTGGTTCCGAGGACAAACCACAGGAAGAGGCCATGGAGGAAGAAGAAGAGGAGGGGGTGGAGGAGAGAGGTGTGTCACAACCAGTAGTAGCATTTTGGAGGTGTGGCGGTGGAACAACCTCCAACACTACTGCACCTTGTCCTGCATCCTTCCCAGCTGCCAAAAGAGTGACCCAATGGGCCGTGAAAGAAAGGTAACGTCCCTGTCCATGCCTGCTGGACCATGAGTCAGCGGTAATATGCACCTTACCGCTGACCGCCCTGTCCAGCGAGGCCAAGACATTGCCTTCCACATGCCTGTAGAGAGCCGGAATCGCCTTCCGTGCGAAAAAGTGGCGTTTGGGAACCTGCCACTGAGGAACCGCACATTGCACAAACTCACGGAAGGGGGCCGAGTCTACCAACTGAAAAGGCAGCAGTTGAAGCGCTAGCAATTTAGCCAAGCTAGCATTCAACCGCTGGGCATGTGGATGGCTGGGAGTGAACTTCTTTCGACGGTCCAGCAGCTGGGGCAGGGAAATTTGCCTGCTAGAATCGGACGTTGGTGTACTGCTAGCAGAGTGCCCGCAAGTACTTGGCTGTGACACACCTAATTCTACACCTTCATTCCTCTCAGTGCAGGTTTCAGAGAGGACTGAAGGTATACTGGGGTTGGAGATCCCAGCTGATGCGGTGCAAGAAGAGGTCAGCTTTGTTCTTTGGTGTGGGTCTTTAAGGTAGGCTTGCCAACGAGCTGCATGGCAGGTCAACATATGTCTGATCAAGCATGTGGTGCCCAAGCGGCTGATGTTTTGGCCACGCGATATACGCTTGAGACATATGTTGCAAACAGCAGCTGTGCGATCTGATGCACTCGCCTCAAAAAAGGCCCACACCAAAGAACTTTTTGAATGACGGGCAGAGGCAGCGCCCTGCACAGGCGGAGCTCTGCGGTGTGATTCCGTCGGTGTGCTGCCCATACGCTGGCCACTCAAGGGCATCCTGCCTCGTTGGAGATGTGCCTCCTCCTCATCCTCCTCCTCCTCCTCTCTCCTATTAGGCACCCACGTGGAGTCAGTGACCTCATCATCCCCTCCCTCCTCATCACTGGAGCCAATCTGGCAGTATGCTGCAGCTGCTGGAGCATGACTGCCAGATTGGTGTCCTTCTTGAGCATCCCCTCTCTCTGCTCTCACGCTACTGCCTTCCTCTAGCTGGGTATCATCATCAGATCCTTCGAAACGCTGGGCATCCTCCTGGAGCATGTACCCAACACTGTGCTCAAACAGTTCGGGGGACTCCTCAGGAGGAGGACATGGTGGGTCTAGGGAAGGATTAACTAATGAAGATAATGATACCAGAGAAGAGGACGCTTTGGCAGCTGCTTTGCCAGTACCCTGAGCCTGGGTGAGAGAGGATGAGGAGGATGAGGTGGGCTTGGTCATCCACTCTACCAAGTCTTCGGCATGATGTGGCTCAACATGTCAAGCTGCCGAAAAGAAGGACAAGCGTGTCCCATGGCCATGTGCTGATGACAATGCACCGCGTCCACGACCAGCACTGTTGCCCCCAGACACAGAGCCTGCTTGCCCTCTTTTTTTGCCTCCTGACTGTCTACCTCTCCTTGTTTGCCTTCCAGACATTTTAATGGATGGCCTGCAGGGAGATGGGAAAAAGTGCAATAAGGGCTACCTTCAGGTGTATACTGTGCAGGAGGCTTAGCAACAATGACACTGACACTGTCCCCTGCCTATCCTTCTCTGTCCCTAAACACAAGGATTTGCAATATGCTTCAGCAAGATTGGTTTAGCTCAGAACAGCACACTGACAGTTTCCCTCACTGTCCTTCTCTGTCCCTACAAACAAGATTTAGCACAGAATAGCACACTGATAGTTTCCATGAGTGTCCTTCTCTGTCCCTAAACTCAAGGATTTCAAATATGGAACAGCAAAATTGGTTTAGAACAGAATAGCACACTGTCAGTTTCACTCACTGTACCTCTCTGTCCCTAAACTCAAGGATTTCAAATATGGTTCAGCAAAATAGGTTTAGAACAGAATAGCACACTGACACTTTCCCTCACTGTCCTACTCTGTCCCTCCCTACAAACAAGATTTAGCACAGAATAGCACACTGATAGTTTCCATGAGTGTTCTTCTCTGTCCCTAAACTCAAGGATTTCAAATATGGAACAGCAAAATTGGTTTAGAACAGAATAGCACACTGTCAGTTTCACTCACTGTACCTCTCTGTCCCTAAACTCAAGGATTTCAAATATGGTTCAGCAAAATTGGTTTAGAACAGAATAGCACACTGACACTTTCCCTCACTGTCCTACTCTGTCCCTCCCTACAAACAATATTTAGCACAGAATAGCACACTGATAGTTTCCACGAGTGTCCTTCTCTGTCCCTAAACTCAAGGATTTCAAATATGGAACAGCAAAATTGGTTTAGAACAGAATAGCACACTGTCAGTTTCACTCACTGTACCTCTCTGTCCCTAAACTCAAGGATTTCAAATATGGTTCAGCAAAATTGGTTTAGAACAGAATAGCACACTGACACTTTCCCTCACTGTCCTACTCTGTCCCTCCCTACAAACAAGATTTAGCACAGAATAGCACACTGATAGTTTCCACGAGTGTCCTTCTCTGTCCCTAAACTCAAGGATTGAAATATGGAACAGCAAAATAGGTTTAGAACAGAATAGCACACTGACACTTTCCCTCACTGTCCTACTCTGTCCCTCCCTACAAACAAGATTTAGCACAGAATAGCACACTGATAGTTTCCACGAGTGTCCTTCTCTGTCCCTAAACTCAAGGATTTCAAATATGGAACAGCAAAATAGGTTTAGAACAGAATAGCACACTGACACTTTCCCTCACTGTCCTACTCTGTCCCTCCCTACAAACAATATTTAGCACAGAATAGCACACTGATAGTTTCCACGAGTGTCCTTCTCTGTCCCTAAACTCAAGGATTTCAAATATGGAACAGCAAAATAGGTTTAGAACAGAATAGCACACTGACACTTTCCCTCACTGTCCTACTCTGTCCCTCCCTACAAACAATATTTAGCACAGAATAGCACACTGATAGTTTCCACGAGTGTCCTTCTCTGTCCCTAAACTGAAGGATTTCAAATATGGAACAGCAAAATAGGTTTAGAACAGAATAGCACACTGACACTTTCCCTCACTGTCCTACTCTGTCCCTCCCTACAAACAAGATTTAGCACAGAATAGCACACTGATAGTTTCCTCGAGTGTCCTTCTCTGTCCCTAAACTCAAGGATTTCAAATATGGAACAGCAAAATTGGTTTAGAACAGAATAGCACACTGTCAGTTTCACTCACTGTACCTCTCTGTCCCTAAACTCAAGGATTTCAAATATGGTTCAGCAAAATTGGTTTAGAACAGAATAGCACACTGTCAGTTTCACTCACTGTCCTACTCTGTCCCTACAAACAAGATTTAGCACAGAATAGCACACTGACACTTTCCCTCACTGTACCTCTCTGTCCCTAAACTCAAGGATTTCAAATATGGTTCAACAAGATTGGTTTAGAACAGAATAGCACACTGTCAGTTTCACTCACTGTCCTACTCTGTCCCTACAAACAAGATTTAGCACAGAATAGCACACTGACACTTTCCCTCACTGTACCTCTCTGTCCCTAAACTCAAGGATTGAAAATATGGTTCAGCAAGATTAGTTTAGAACAGAATAGCACACTCACACTTTCCCTCACTGTACCTCTCTGTCCCTACAAACAAGGTTTAGCACAGAATAACACACTGACACTCTCCCTACCTATCCTTATTTGTCCCTAAACACAAGGAATCCAGGATTAGTAAAGGAAAAAAAATGACACTGTCCCTGCCTATGCTTCTCTTTCCCTGCTCCGGAACACACTATAAAAGGCCGCCAGCGCGGCGGCCTTGTGTAGTGTGGGGCGTGTACTAAACCCCCTCAGCAATAATTGGCCACAGGCATCCTGCCTGTGGCCAATCATTGCTCTCCTCGCTGCCGATGCTGTGATTGGCCAAGCATGCGGGGTCACAGTGCATGCTTGGCCAATCACAGCGCCTGGATGACACTGCGATGGCGTAGTGCATTGTGGGCCGTTCGCGTCACTCGAATTTGGCGCGAACGGCCCAAATCGTTCGATCTTCGTCGAACGATCGAACAGCCGATGTTCGAGTCGAACGTATGTTCGACTCGAACACGAAGCTCATCCCTATTAAACAATGTACCTGTTCAAAATTACAAACAGATTCTACATAAGAACAAACCTACAGTCCCTGTCTTGTATGCACCGCCTGTATACGGCTGTTCAGAGTATATAGGGCCTTTTTTATTTTGTGTGCGGGGTTCCCCTTACTATCCATACAAGACCCAAAGGGGCTGGTAATGGGCTGGGGTAGGGGGGGGATGTGTGATGGGGTAGCTATGCTATTTTTCTTAAAGATTTTCATCCATATTACCTGGACCAGACATTACATTAAAGCCGCAAGCAGTTTTAAATGGCTTTTTTTCCTTTAGAAATGTAATTTTGTGCAGGGACAGTTCTAAACACGGGAAACACATGGCACTTCACAGGCATACTTTAGACACCCCCCAGGTACGATATTTAAAGGAATATTTGTCTTTTTTTTTTCACTTTATGCATCATTAAAATGACTGCTCCCAAAAAACGGCCGTTTTTAAAACTTATTTTTGCATTGATACATGTCCCCTGGTGCAGAACCCGGGTTCCCAAACCCTTTTTAGGACAATAACATGCATAATAGTCGTTATAATTAGCACTTTAGATTTCGAACGTTCGCATCCATTGTATTTAATAGGGTTCTAACGTTCGTGCGAACTTTCGGTCCGTTCGCGGGTTCTAGTGCGAACCAAACCCGGGGGTGTTCGGCTCATCACTATTCAGCAGCAATACTTTCATGGACAGGACATGTGTCTGAAGCCTCGTACACACGACCGAGAATCTCGTCGTAAAAAAATCCGTAGTTTTTCTCGACGAGATTCTTGTCAAGCTTGACGAGATTCTTGTCAAGCTTTCCTTGCATACACACTGTCAATTCCAAATCTCGTCGTTGTAAAGCGCGGCCACGTACAACACGTACGACGGCAGTATAAAGGGGATTTTCGATTCCAAAGGCGCCACCCCTTGGGCTGCTTTTGTTGATCTTGTGTTACCGCGTGTTAGTAAAAGTTTGGGGAGAGACGATTTGCACTTTTCAGTCTTCGTGCTTTAAGTTCATTTTAGCGCGATGAATGTGCTATCTCCATTACGAATGCTAGTTTTATCAGAAGCAGCGCTCTCGTCTTATACTTGATTCTGAGCATGCACGATTTTTTAAGACTCGGAAAAGCATACACACGACCAGTTTTCTCGTCGGTAAACAGGCCGACGAGAATCCCGACGAGAAAAACGAGAATCCTGACGAGAAAATAGAGAGCAGGTTCTCTATTTTTCTCGTCGAGATTCCCGGCAGTTTTCTCGATGAGAAACCATACACACAAATGGTTTTCTCGGCAAGAAAGCTCTCCCAACAGTTTTCTTGTCGTTTCTTGACGAGAAAACCGATCGTGTGTACGAGGCTTCAGACTTTCTGTCTTTCTCCACTTCTTCAACCCAACAACCCAGAGACAGGAAATGCATACATAATGTATCAGAAGCCCGGGCATTTACAAATACACACAGTAGAGGGCAGCAGGCTGTAAAGGAACAAGTCTTTAGAAAGTATGTACTGAGGTTTGATCAAATCCACTGAGGTTGGATAAAACCTGCAACTGTAACCCTTACTGACTAGGGATGAGCTCGGTGTTCCATCGGCTGTTAGCCTGTTCGGCGAAACCAGAACTTTGTGGGACGTTCGCGCCAAATTCGTGTGACGCGAACGGCCCACAATACATCGCGCCATCGCAGTGCAATCCCGGCGCTGTGATTGGCCAAGCATGCACTGTGACCCCGCATGCTTGGCCAATCACAGCGCCGGCAGCGAGGAGAGCTATAATTGGCCACAGGCAGGATGCCTGTGGCCAATTATAGCTCAGGGAGGTTTAGTACACGCCCCACACTATAAAAGGCCGCCAGCGCGGCAGCCTTGTGTAGTGTATTGGCGTTCAGGGACAGAGAAGGATAGGCAGGGAAAGTGTCTTTGATATTTTTTCATTAACCTTGTGAATTTACAGTGTGTTGGTATACAGGGACAGAGGAGAATAGGCAGGGACAGTGTCAGTGATATTCTTTCATTAACCTTGTGCATTTACAGTGTGTTGGTATACAGGGACAGAGAAGAATAGGCAGGGACAGTGTCAGTGATATTCTTTCATTAACCTTGTGCATTTACAGTGTGTTGGTATACAGGGACAGAGAAGGATAGGCAGGGGACAGTCTCAGTGATATTCTTTCATTAACCTTGTGCATTTACAGTGTGCTGGTATACAGGGACAGAGAAGGATAGGCGGGGACAGTGTCAGTGTCATTTTTGCTAAACCTCCTGTACAGTATACACCTGAAGCTACCCCTTATTGCTGTGTTTTCCTGTTGTGTAACACAGGCAGGCATCTGCAGCAGTTACAGTGGGTGTAGTGTGCCTCCTGCAGAGTATACACCTGAAGCTACCCCTTATTGCTCGTGGGTTCCTGTTGTGTAACACAGACAGGCATCTGCAGCAGTTACAGTGGGTGTAGTGTGCCTCCTGCACAGTATACACCTGAAGCTACACCTTATTGCTGTGTTTTCCTGTTGTGTAACACAGGCAGACATCTGCAACAGTTACAGTGGGTGTAGTGTGCCTCCTGCACAGTATACACCTGAAGCTACCCATTATTGCTGTGTTTTCCTGTTGTGTAACACAGGCAGGCATCTGCAGCAGTTACAGTGGATGTAGTGTGCCTCCTGCACAGTATACACCTGAAGCTACCCCTTATTGCTGTGTTTTCCTGTTGTGTAACACAGGCAGGCACCTGCAGCAGTTACAGTGGGTGTAGTGTGCCTCCTGCACAGTATACACCTGAAACTACCCCTTATTGCTCGTGTTTTTTTTCTTTTGTGTTACACTAACAGGAATCTGCAGCAGTTACAGTGGGCTTAGTGTGCCTCCTGCACAGTATACACCTGAAGCTACCCCTTATTGCTGTGTTTTCCTGTTGTGTAACACAGGCAGGCCTCTGCAGCAGTTACAGTGGGTGTAGTGTGCCTCCTGCACAGTATACACCTGAAGTTACCCTTTATTGCTGTGTTTTCCTGTTGTGTAACACAGGCAGACATCTGCAGCAGTTACAGTGTGTGTAGTGTGCCTCCTGCACAGTATACACCTGAAGCTACCCCTTATTGCTGTGTTTTCCTGTTGTGTAACACAGGCAGGCATCTGCAGCAGTTACAGTGGGTGTAGTGTGCCTCCTGCACAATATACACCTGAAGTTACCCCTTATTGCTGTGTTTTCCTGTTGTGTAACACAGGCAGACATCTGCAGCAGTTACAGTGGGTGTAGTGTGCCTCCTGCACAGTATACACCTGAAGTTACCCCTTATTGCTGTGTTTTCCTGTTGTGTAACACAGGTAGACATCTGCAGCAGTTACAGTGGGTGTAGTGTGCCTCCTGCACAGTATACACCTGAAGCTACCCCTTATTGCTGTGTTTTCCTATTGTGTAACACAGGCAGGCATGTGCAGCAGTTACAGTGGGTGTAGTGTGCCTCCTACACAGTATACACCTGAAGCTACCCCTTATTGCTCGTGGTTTTTTTCTTTTGTGTTACACTAACAGACATCTGCAGCAGTTACAGTGGGCGTAGTGTGCCTCCTGCACAGTATACACCTGAAGCTACCCCTTATTGCTGTGTTTTCCTGTTGTGTAACACAGGCAGGCATCTGCAGCAGTTACAGTTGGTGTAGTGTGCCTCCTGCACAGTATACACCTGAAGCTACCCCTTATTGCTCGTGTTTTTTTTTCTTTTGTGTTACATTAACAGGCATCTGCAGCAGTTACAGTGGGCGTAGTGTGCCTCCTGCACAGTATACACCTGAAGCTACCCCTTATTGCTGTGTTTTCCTGTTGTGTAACACAGGCAGACATCTGCAGCAGTTACAGTGGGTGTAGTGTGCCTCCTGCGCAGTATACACCTGAAGCTTACCCTTATTGCTCTGTTTTCCTATTGTGTAACACAGGCAGGCATGTGCAGCAGTTACAGTGGGTGTAGTGTGCCTCCTACACAGTATACACCTGAAGCTACCCCTTATTGCTCGTGTTTTTTTTCTTTTGTGTTACACTAACAGGCATCTGAAGCAGTTACAGTGGGTGTAGTGTGCCTCCTGCACAGTATACACCTGAAGCTACCCCTTATTGCTGTGTTTTCCTTTTGTGTAACACAGGTAGGCATCTGCAGCAGTTACAGTGGGTGTAGTGTGCCTCCTGCACAATATACACCTGAAGCTACCCCTTATTGCTGTGTTTTCCTGTTGTGTAACACAGGCAGACATCTGCAGCAGGTACAGTGGGTGTAGTGTGCCTCCTGCACAGTATAAACCTGAAGCTTCCCCTTATTGCTGTGTTTTCCTGTTGTGTAACACAGGCAGGCATCTGCAGCAGTTACAGTGGGTGTAGTGTGTCTTCTGCACAGTATACACCTGAAGCTACCCCTTATTGCTTGTGTTTTTTTCTTTTGTGTTACACTAACAGGCATCTGCAGCAGTTACAGTGGGCGTAGTGTGCCTCCTGCACAGTATACACCTGAAGCTACCCCTTATTGCTGTGTTTTCCTGTTGTGCAACACAGGCAGACATCTGCAGCAGTTACAGTTGGTGTAGTGTGCCTCCTGAACAGTATACACCTGAAGCTACCCCTTATTGCTCGTGTTTTTTTTTTATTTTGTGTTACACTAACAGGCATCTGCAGCACTTACAGTGGGCTTAGTGTGCCTCCTGCACAGTATACACCTGAAGCTACCGCTTATTGCTGGTTTTCCCATCTCCCTGCAGGCCATTAGAATGTCTGGAAGGCCAACAAGGAGAGGCAGACAGTCACAAGCCAATAAAAGAGGGCAAGCAGGCTCTGTGTCTGGGGGCAACAGTGCTGGTCGTGGATGCGGTGCATTGTCATCAGCACGTGGCCATGGGACACGCTTGTCCTTATTTTCGGCAGCTGGACGTGTTGAGCCACATCATGCCGAAGACTTGGTAGAGTGGATGACCAAGCCCTTCTCATCCTCCTCATCCTCTCTCACCCATGTTCAGGGTACTGGCAAAGCAGCTGGCAACGCGTCCTCTTCCCTTGTATCAATGTCATCAGTCACTCCTTCCCTAGCCCCACCATGTCCTTCCGAGGAGTCCCCCGAACTGTTTGAGCACAGTGTTGGGTACATGATCCAGGAGGATGCTCAGCGTTTTGAAGGGTCTGATGATGATATACAGCTAGAGGAAGGCAGTAGCGTGAGCGCAGAGAGAGGGGATGCTCAAGAAGGACAGCAATCTGGCAGTCATGTTCCAGCAGCTGCAACATACTGCCAGGTTTGCTCCAGTGATCAAGAGGGAGGGGATGATGAGGTCACTGACTCCACGTGGGTGCCTGATAGGAGAGAGGAGGAGGATGAGGAGAGGGCACATCTCCAACGAGGCAGGATGCCCTCCGGGGGCCAGCGTAAGAGCAGCACACCGAATGAATCACACCGCAGATCTCCGCCTGTGCAGGGCGCTGCCTCTGCCCGTTATTCCAAAAGTTCTTTGGTGTGGGCCTTTTTTGAGTCAAGTGCATCAGATTGCACCGCTTCTATTTGCAAAATATGTCTCAAGCGTATCTCGCGTGGCCAAAACATCAGCCGCTTGGGCACCACATGCTTGACCAGACATATGTTGACATGCCATGCAGCTCGTTGGCAAGCCTACCTTAAAGACCCACACCAAAGAACAAAGCGGACCTCTCCTTGCTCCGCATCAGCTGGGATCTCCAACCCCACTATACCTTCAGTCCTCTCTGAAACCTGCACTGAGAGGAATGAAGGTGTAGAATTAGGTGTGTCACAGCCAAGTACTTGCGGGCACTCTGCTAGCAGTACACCGACGTCCGATTCTAGCAGGCAAATTTCCCTGCCCCAGCTGCTGGACCGTCGAAAGAAGTTCACTCCCAGCCATCCATATGCCCAGCGGTTGAATGCTAGCTTGGCTAAATTGCTAGCACTTCAACTGCTGCCTTTTCAGTTGGTAGCCTTGGCCCCCTTCCGTGAGTTTGTGCAATGTGCGGTTCCTCAGTGGCAGGTTCCCAAACGCCACTTTTTCTCACGGAAGTTGATTCCGGCTCTCTACCGGCATGTGGAAGGCAATGTCCATGCATCTCTGGACAGGGCGGTCAGTGGTAAGGTGCATATTACTGCTGACTCATGGTCCAGCAGGCATGGACAGGGACGTTACCTTTCTTTCACGGCCCATTGGGTCACTCTTTTGGCAGCTGGGAAGGATGCAGGACAGGGTGCAGTAGTGTTGGAGGTTGTTCCGCTGCGACGCCTCCAAAATGCTACTACTGGTTGTGACACACCTCTCTCCTCCACCCCCTCCTCTTCTTCTTCCTCCATGGCCTCTTCCTGTGCTTTGTCCTCGGAACCAGCGGTGTTCCGTAGGCGTTCAAGGGGCTACGCAAGTACGCAGGCAAAAAGATGCCATGCCATGCTTGCGCTGGTGTGTTTGGGGGACAGGAGCCACACTGGGGCAGAGGTTCTGTCAGCTCTGCAGGGGCAGGCCGAGAGGTGGTTGACACCACGCCAGCCTAAGCCAGGAATGGTGGTTTGCGACAATGGCACCAACCTCCTCTCCACCCTCCGACAGGGACAACTGACCCATGTGCCCTGTGTGGCTCACGTCCTTAACCTGGTGGTGCAGCGGTTCTTGGGCAGGTACCCGGGCTTACAGGATGTCCTGAGGCAGGCCAGGAAAGTCTGTGTGCATTTCCGCAGATCATATAATGCCAGTGCTCGGCTGGCTGAGTTGCAAAAGGAGTTGAACCTGCCCAAGAACCACCTTATATGTGATATGCCCACTGTCAGGAACTTGGTAGAAGGCCGAGATGCTAGGAGGGCTCCCCTTGTGGCCGAGCGCAGCACACCGCTGAGGGTGACACAGCAGGTGTGGTGCCCACAGAAGCACGGGTGCCTGGTAGCTGAAACTGGAGACAGGCGTGCTTGGATGGTCCAGGAAGCAGGGACCGGCGGACAGACTTGATAGCAGAGCCAGGAGCCAGGCCGGGGATCAACACAGGAAGTCAGTCCAGGATCAGAGTCAAGTTCAGGGAGTAAGATAAACAAGTCCAGTAGCCAAGCCAGGATCAGATGCAGGAAGCAGGCAGAGAGAAGTCAGATGCAAAGCCAAGGATCAAGCCAGGGGGTCAGAAGGATCAAGTCACTATAGCCGAGTCGGTACACGGATCAGGAACAGCAGATTCACAGGACACAGGAACGCAGACAAGCTGAAGATACACCAGCGATGCACCACTGTCAGCAGTGGGTTTAAATAGGCCGGGCATCATTACGCCGTGCGTGCGCCATTGCGCATGTGCGTGCGCATCGTCACGGCGCCGCAGTTCGCCTAACCATGGTGCCGCGCATCCTTGTGCGCGCATGCGCATCAAGGCGTCTATTTCCCTGATACCCACCAGGTGGAACTCAATGTTGGCCATGCTGCAGCGGCTGCACACGAAGCAGAGGGCCATCAATGAGTACCTGTGCGACTACGGCACCAGGACAGGGTCAGGGGAGCTCGGGTTTTTTTCACCACGCCAGTGGGGCATGGTCAGGGATGCATACACTGTCCTGGCACCATTTGAGGAGGCCACGAGGATGGTGAGCAGTGACAGTGCATGCATCAGTGACACTGTACCTCTTGTCCATCTGTTGGAGCATACGCTGCGTGGAATAATGGACAGGGCACTTGAGGCAGAACAGAGGCAGGAAGAGGAGGATTTCCTTGCCTCTCAAGGCCCCCTTTACCCAGACAGTGTTCCTTCTGTCCCACCCATCACACAGGAAGAGGAGGAGGAGGAGGAGGAGGAGGATTGTGTCAGCATGGAGGTAGAACCTGGCACTCAGCATCAACAGCAGCAGTCTTTTAGGGATGATTTACAGTCCCAAGAAACCCTTGGACTTGAACGTGGCTGGGAGGAGGTGGCTGCGGATCATGTCATCCTTAGTGACCCAGAGGACTCCGGACTGAATGCCTCAGCTAACCTACGCTGCATGGCCTCCCTGATCCTGCAAAGCCTGCGAAAGGATCCTCGTATTCTTCGGATCAAGGAGAGGGACCATTACTGGCTGGCCACTCTCCTTGATCCACGGTACAAGGGTAAGGTTGCGGACCTTATCTTGCCGTTGCTGAAGGAGCAGAGGATGAGACATCTCTGGGATTCCTTGCAGAAAGGTCTGTGCAACGCGTTCCCAGAGACTTGGAGGTTACAAACTCCTGGTCCTGGACAACGAGTTGCTGAGGCTTCAGTCAGTCAAAGAAGGAGCGGTGGGGAAGGTGGACGTCTGACCGATGCGTTCAGACTATTTTTTAGTCCGCAGCCCCAAGGTATGATTGGTTCCAGCAACCATCACCAGCGTCTGATATACATGGTGCAGGAATACCTAGGGGCAAGGTCAGACTTGGACACCTTTCCCACTGAAAATCCTCTGGCTTACTGGGTCTTGAGGATGGATCACTGGCCAGAGCTTGCACAGTATGCAATTGAGCTACTGGCCTGTCCTGCATCCAGCGTTCTTTCGGAACGCACATTCAGTGCTGCTGGTGGCTTTGTAACCAATCACAGGGTGCGCCTGTCCACCGACTCGGTTGATCGACTGACCTTCATAAAGATGAACCAGTCTTGGATCACCACCAGCTACCAAGCACCTGAAGCTGATGTAACCAAATAATTTTTTTTGAGATGTCACATCCCTTCAAGACTGCCTATGCTGATGCTGAGTGACTGTCCTGTTATGTTGACTGACTATCCTCTTCCTCCTCAATGATCCTGCCGATAGCTTAGAAGAACATTTGTGGTTCTGGGTGCCGCCACCAGTGGCTAAGGCCCAATTTTTCAGCCCCTGTTTAACAGGGGCTTATAATTAAAATTTTTGATGCAATACTTTGCAACAGGGCTCATTGCTGCGCTCCAAATACAGTATCTTTGATGGGTTGAAGTGTTGTGGCACCAGTGGCTAAGGCCCAATTTTTCAGCCCCTGTTTAACAGGGGCGTATAATTACAATTTTTGATGCAATTCTTTGCAACAGGGCTCATTGTTGCGCTCCAAATACAGTATCTGTGATGGGTTGAAGTGTTGTGGCACCAGTGCCTAAGGCCCAATTTTTCTGCCCCTGTTCAACAGGAGCATGTAATAACAATTCTTGAACTAATATTTCACAGATGGGCCCATTCCTGCGCCCACCAAGAGTAACTGTGAGGACTTACAGTCTTGTGGCACCAGCACCACCGCTACCACCAAAGGCCCAATTTTTCAGCCCCTGTTCAACAGGGGCATGCAATTACAATTCTTGATCTAACAATTCACAGCAGGGCCCATTCATGCGCCCACCAAGAGTAACTGTGAGGGCTTACACTGTGGGGCACCAGCACCACCACCAAAGGCCCAATTTTTCCTACCACTGTTCAACAATGGCATGTAATTACAATTCTTGATATAATAGTTCACAGCAGAGTGTCCCATCGCCCACCAAGAGTAACTGTGAGGGCTTACAGTGTTGTGGCAACACCAACACCTAAGGGGCAAATTTCTGCAGAGTATATACGGCAGGCCCCTACTTTCAAACATCCAACTTACAAACGACTCCTACTTGCAAACGGAAGGAGACAACAGGAAGTGAGAGGAAATCTACCCCTAGGAAGGGAAATTCTCTCCCGTAAAAGTTAATATCGGAAAAAGGTGTCTCCTCTCTACTGATGCTTTATCACCAATCCTTGTTTCAATAAAAACCCCACTTTTCCAAAAACATTTGTCATTGGGACGGAAAGTGAGGTGAAATGTTCTGAACAGGTGCACAGACAGCAAAACAAATGTTACAGGGGTGATAACCCTTCCCTATGTTCTCCAAAAAGCTTAAAAATAGATTTTTTGGCTAGAGCTACACTTAAAAAATGTACCTGTTCCAAATTAGAAAAAGATTCTACTTAAGAACAAACCTACAGTCCCTGTCTTGTTTGCACCGCCTGTATACTGCTGTTCAGAGTATATAGGTCCTTTTTTTATTTTGGGTACGGGGTTCCCCTTAATATAAATACAAGACCCAAAGGGGCAGGTAATGGGCTGGGGGGGGGGTTGATGGGGTAGCCATGCCATTTTTCTCAATGATTTTCATCCATATTGCCGGGACCAGACATTACATTAAAGCCGCAAGCAGTTTTAAATGACCTTTTTTTTCCTTTAGAAATGTCATTTTGTGCAGGGACAGTTCTAAACACTGAAGACACGTGGCACTTCACAGGCATACTTTAGACACCCCCCAGGTATGATATTTAAAGGAATATTTCACTTTTTTTTTCTCTTTATGCATCATTAAAATGACTGCTCCCGAAAAAAAACTGACGTTTTTAAAACTTCTTTTTGCATTGATACATGTCCCCTGGGTCAGAACCCGGGTCCCCAAACGCTTTTTAGGACAATGACTTGCATATTAGCCGTTATAATTAGCACTTTTGATTTCGAACGTTCGTATCCATTGTATTTAATAGGGTTCTAAAGTTTGCGCAAACTTTCGGTCCGTTCGCAAGTTCTGGTGCGAACCGAACCGGGGGGTGTTCGGCTCATCCCTATTACTGACCTCTTCTTTTGAAAGAGCTAGTTACCTGTCTGTTGTGCTGACTGAAATATCCAGTATTTTCTGGTCTAGAAAAAGAACTGAGATCAAAATTTCTGACTTTTTTCTAACTAAACTTGCTGCTTGGCTGTGTCAGTCCAGAGACACAGAGACACAGATATAATACATATAGTAGAATAATACTGAAGTCAGAACTAGAGAGGTACGTAACTAGCACTTTCAGAAGCAAGTCAGTAATGACAGACTGATGCCACGTACACACGATCGGAATTTCCGACAACAAAACCGTGGTTCTTTTTTCCGTCGGATGTTGGCTCAAACTTGTCTTGCACACACATGGTCGCACAAATGTTGCTCCGAAATGCCGATGGTCAAGAACGCTGAGACGTACAACACTACGACGAGCCGAGAAAAATTAAGTACAATGATTCCGAGCATGCGTCGAATTGATTCCGAGCATACACAGCACTTTTGTGCGTCGGAAATGACTACATACGGTCGGAATTTCCGACAAGAAATTTTGCCGTCGGAAAAATAGTGAACCTGCTCTCAATCATTTGTTGGCGGAAATTCCGACAGCAAATGTTAGATGGAGCCTACACACGGTCAGAATTTCTGACGAAAAGCTCACATTTGTTGTCTGAAATTCCGACCGTGTACGCGGCATTTGGGTAGTAATGCTGTGGGGGTTGTAATCTTGCCCTTTGTCCTCTCTCCTGCATCCTGCAGCACAGTGGTTTAGTGGTTAGCACTTTCACCTAGCAGCAAAAAGGGTCACTGGTTCGAATCTTGACCACGACACCATCTGCCTGGAGTTTGCATGTTCTCCCTGTGTCTGCATGGGTTTCCTCCGGGTACTCCGGTTTCCTCCCACACTCCAAAGACATGCTGGTAGGTTAATCGGAACTTGTCCAAATTGGCCCAGTATATATGTGTGTATGACTGTGTGTCCCAAGTGTGTCGAGATCCTATGGGGTAAAATGACCGCATCAGCCAAGCAGACACTGGCTGCAAAATGTGCCTAGAGGCGATTCAGTTCGCATGTGAGCGCTATACAAGTCATTCATTCATTCATTCATTCACAGACACCAAGGTTGGATTAAACCTGCAAATCTGAATACTAATTATAACCTTTGGCCGCGTACACATGACCGGTTTTCTCTGTGTGTACGCGGGTTTCAGTTTTCTCGTCAAGAAAACTGGCCACATTGCCCGACGAGAAAAAAGATGACCTGCGGTCTTTTTTCTCGTCGAGAATCTCGTCGGCCTGTTTCTCGACGAGAAACCAGAGCGTTTGTACACTTACCTGTCACTGTGGAAACCCGCGCATGCTCGAAATGACTTTGACGCATGCGTGGTAGCTTCCTAGGCATAGGGTGTAGCAAGATGGCGGCGACGGCATCGCATGTGACGAGCGCACGCTCGTTGTAGTCGATGACGTCACCGCGTTCGTGCCATTCAAAAGAACGGCGGTTCTTTTGAATCGTACGTGTGTACACTCGGCTGGGACAAGTTTCTTGTCAAGATTCTCGTCAGGAAAAACTACGAGAATCTTGGCCGTGTGTACAGGGCTTTACACAGAGGAAAGGGCATTGATTTATTATACATAGACATAGACAGCACCATTGACATTTCAGAAGCCAAGTGCCTGCTCAGCCAGCCAGCTGCCACTCCTTGGTTTATTCTTAAGCAGGAGAGAGTAATACTTTAGTAAGTGTATGTGTCCAATATTACTTACTACCAGAAATTCACTATGCACTCTAGAAAATTACAGCACATGTGCTAATAGACTGCCACAATTACCTGCACCTCATTTGGTAATACACAAGTCTAAAGAGTATGCTGAGAATTTCACATCTACGTATCATCAATGAAGAGAGCACACAGCTTTCATTCTAATATTTACCGTCCGTAACGTAGCAGCAGCAGCAGCAACTTTTTTAGGTGTTACTCAATTCTATATTGGTGTTTATTTAGTATACTGTATTACTATTATAGCGATACCCTCAGACTAAGAGGGCTGCTTGTTTGTTTTGGGCCTTGTAATGCACCGCTGTCAACCCCTGGCAATCGGCTCTAACCTCTCGTGGCACAGTTAGGAAAGGGGGAAGGATGGTATAACTGTACTATATCTATACTGTTATATGGCACAACCCCTTTATATCCCAGCGCAGTAATTGACACTGACAACCAAATTACTTAACTATAACTTTTTACTATTGGTAAAAGTATAAAAGGTAATTTGTATACAATATCTCATGCAGATCCCTGCAATATAGGTGTACACATTAAAAGGGTATAAAATTCAGCAATGTAAATGGTAATATAATAACCCCGCTGCAGCTATCCTCCCTTGTGAGCAAAAAATGGCACTCAGCAATGTCCTATACTACCCAGTCAGGCCTGACTATAACTTGGGGTATAGTTTGTTGAAGAATCTTTGCTAGCAACTCTCGGTGGTGCACATAAAGAACAAACTGTAATCCAAAAGGGATAGCGATGATCGCTAACTTGGTAAAGCTGGAGAGACTAATAAACTCAGTTCAGCAAACAGTCTTTCCAGAATATAACTGTAATAACTGATGGGCCTAGGCAAAGTTAGTAGGCAACAAAGTTAATCAGATGCGGTTCTGAGCTGGCGCTCTCTCACCCGACCAGACCGACTCCTGTCCGGTACCTCTGCTACTGTGAGTCGCTTCACAGTGCCCATGATGTGCCGGGTCTTCGGTCCTCCAGAAGATGGTGACACCTCATGTGGATCGGATGCTCCGCAGGCTTCTCGGTGGAGCGGAAGGGCTCTCTGGAACAACTGCAAGGCCCAGGCTTCAGGCCTTGCACGCGCAGCAGGTGAGTGCAGGCATCCTCTTGCAGGGAGGGCGGCATCCAAAGAGAAAGAGAGAGGCTCCTCCTTCCCCTTTTAAAGTCCACCCCAGCAGTCCTTGCGCTGGGATTTTCACCCTGGGTGCCGCAAAGCATGCTGGGAACTGTAGTCTGTGGGTAGGAAACGATACCCCGCTACACACTCCCCCCACTTGAAATCTTTGGTCCCCAAAGTCAGTATCAACAGTAGGAAAATACAAACTCATTAAGGGCTGCTAGAGAAGTTGGCAGAGGAAACTCCCACCAAAACGGGGAAGGGAGCTTGTCCTGTCCACAGTTCACATCAATGGGGTTGACCTGCCTAACTGTGCCAGAAAGTGAGCTGGGGTTGCCTTCCACCAAATGCACAGTGGAGCGACCAGTTGTTGGTAATGTCCTTCGAGCAGTGGTCACTGTATCCTCAGAACTTTCCCCCATCTGGGTATAGGTTAACTTCCGAGGAGGACGAATGGTTCTCTTGGCTCTCTGTTCTCTTGGGGTGACTGTTTCATCCGCCACAGGCTCTTCTTCTGGAGTAGGTACACTGGGTTCCAATGCTTCCGATACATCCAAATCAGGTGCAGGAAGGTGTTGAGAGTAATCTTGATGATCAGCAGAAGGTGACCATGTGGCATCTTCCCACTCTTCAGACAGAGGGCTAGACGGAACAAACTCAGTGGCTTCCACATTCAATACTATCCACAGTACCTTCAGAGGGTGGAAGATCTATAGACATGGGCTCCGGGGCCTGAGAGGGCCACAACCATCCAAGCTCTTCTTCTTCGCTCTGTTCAGAGACATCCATTTCTCCAGACTGAGATACCTGAGACCGAGTGTTGGGCCTAGGTGTATCCAAGCTTGATGATGGCCCAGGGGAATCTTCTACAGGAGGTATCCGAACCGCTTCTGAAAGTGGAAGTAAGTGGTTTCTGTGCCATGTCTTCAGCAGCCCTATCTTTCCTTCTGGCTTTAGCTGATATACCGGCAGGTCTGGTAACTTCTTACAGATCACATACGGTTCAGGTCTCCATCTGTCTGCTAGTTTATGCTTCACTGGAACTCCTAGGTTTCGCAACAGCACTCTGTCTCCTGGCTGCAAGTCCTGTATTCGAACTTTGAGGTCAAAGTTCCTCTTGTTCCGGGCTCCATTTTGCTCTGATGCCACTTGGGCCTGTTCAAAAGCTAGCTTCAAACTCTTCCTCAGTCTATCCACATATCCCTTATGTGAGGTGGCAGAAGTGTGATCCGTTGATATGCCGAATGCCAGATCCACAGGCAGTCTTGCTTCCCTGCCAAACATTAGGCGGTATGGAGAGTACCCTGTGGCATCGCTAGTGGTACTGTTGTAAGCATGCACGATGGCTGCTATGTGCTTGCTCCAATGCTGCATAACGGGTGAAATGGTCGGTTATCACCAGAACATTGCCTTGTCCACTTAAGTCAGGTTCCAGACAGAGAAAGTCAATGCACACCAAGTCCAAGGGTCCCTGGCTCTGCAGATGACCCATTGGGGCAGCTTGACGTGGCAGTGTCTCCCTCTGAATACAGCGAGCACAGGAGTGGCCGTACTCTTCCACTTCAGCCCGCATGCAGGGCCAATAGAACCTATCTCTCACAAGCTGAAATGTTCGTTCGGCCCCCAAGTGGCCATGATTATCATGTAAGGCAGCCAGAACAGTTCTTCTGTATTTCTCTGGTAGAAACAGCTGCCACTTCTCTTCCAGGTCACCTGTAACTTGTCCCATTCTTTATGGACCAATCGGGCCACCTTTGAGGGGTCCTTCAGAAGTCTGCCTGGATTCTGGTCCTCCAATGTCTCCAATGCTAATCTTCCCCAAGGATCTTCCAACTGGTCTCTCCTTGGGTCTTTTTTTGATAGCTTTGGCAGGTCATCCTCTCCAACTTGGGTCACATTGCAGTAACACTTAGGCACCCCCACCGCTGAAACACTGATCTCTTCAGCCCTTTACCCACCACTAGCTTGAAGTTGTACTCCTTGACAGAAGGCCCGCACCCCATCTGGGGTTACCTGGGTCCAATCTTCTGGATGGTGGGTGGGTGCGTGGGCTCTTCTGGACAATGCGTCTGCATCACGGTTTCCAGCTCCGGGCCTATACTTCAGGCTGAAGTTGAATCCGGCTAGGGCTGCTAACCAACGGTGACCAGTGGCATCCAGCTTGGCCGTGGTGAAGAGATAGGTGAGTGGATTATTGTCAGTCTTTACTGTGAAGTCAGCTCCATACAGGTAATCTCTGAGTTTGTCCACGACTGCCCACTTTAGGGCCAGGAACTCCAACTTGTGGGTGGGGTAGTTCTTTTCTACAGGTGCGAGACTTCTACTAACGTAGGCAACTGGGCGCAACAGTCCTTCATATTCTTGGTATAGTACCCCTCCTAGACCATCATGGCTGGCATCTACATGCAGTTCATATGGCTTTTTGGGATCAGCATAGGCCAAGACTGGTGCAGTGATAAGACTCTTCTTTAACATCTGGAAGACTTCTTCGCACTCCCCTGTCCATTGGTCTTCCATGGACTCTCCAGGCTTCCTGGGGCCAGTATCATCCTCCTCTCCTTCCGTCTTCAGTAGCTCATTTAGGGGTTTGGCAATTTTTGCAAACCCTTCCACAAATCTACTGTAGTAGGAGCAGAAACCTAGGAGTTCGGTCACTGTAGTTGGTCTGGGCCAGGAGGTGACTGCATCCAGTTAATCAGGGTCTGTAGACACTCCTTTTGCAGATACTATGTGTCCCAGATAGTGGACCGAGGACTGGTAGAACTGGCATTTTTCTCTGGAGAGTTTTAATCCCTCTTCACTGAGTCTCTTCAGGACATTCTCCAATCTTTCTTCATGCTCCTCCAGAGTCTTCCCGAAGACAATGATGTCGTCTAGGTACACCAGGACTTCGATCAGATTCATGTCCCCAACAGTCTTCTCCATCAACCTCTGGAAAGTAGCGGGGGCTCCCGACAGGCCTTGGGGCATCCTAATGAATTCATAGAATCCCACTGGGGTGATGAAGGCCGTCTTCTCCTTATCTTCAGGGTGCATTGGGATTTGATAATACCCACTCTTCAGGTCCATGACACTGAACCACTTAGCCCCAGATAGACTCTGCAAAGCATCTTCTATCCTGGGGGTAGTGTACTGGTCGGGTATGGTCCTCCTGTTGAGAGTCCTGTAGTCTATGCAGAGTCTCAGCGACCCGTTTTTCTTCCTTACCACCACGATGGGGGAGGCATATGGACTTCTGGACTCTCGGATGACCCCTGTCCTCTTTAGCTCTGCCAACTGCTCACGCAAATCTTCCAAGTCAGCCAGTGGAACCCTTCGGACCCTCTCCCGAAAGGGTTTGTCTTCTTGAAGATGGATTTTATGGGTGGCACTTCTCACACACCCCACGTCAAACTCATCTTCTGAGAATATTCTTCTCCACCTAGTCAGCTGAGCCTTGGCTCTCTCCTTCCATTTCAGTGGCAAGACAGTATCTTCAAGGCAGAGCTCCTCCAGGGTGGCTTCTCCTTCTTTGGACTTTAATTCAGACATGGTCACTGGGGTAGCAGGATTCACTTTGCCCAGTAGTACCCGGGCTGGGATCTTCACAGGAGAATTAGTGACATTTCTGACACTCACTGGAATCTGGCCCTTCGCCTTCTTCAATGCCCTCAACGGGACCACTTCAGGGATCACTTCCAATCCTTGATGAGTGTTGAAGGGGTCTGGCTCCACGACCACAAAGGAGCCAGGCTGCTCCCAGGAGAGTTTCACCGTAGCCTGAAGACAGGTCACCTCACCAGGCTGCAGTATCTTCTCTCTTCTAGACAGTCTCCAGACTCTTCCCACCCCCTCTTCTGGGGCCTTTTGCTCCAGGATCAACTTCTGGTAGACCTGTTGCAGCATGGGGTGAATCTTCTGTTTGGGAGAACTCTGCTCTTGCACTAACGGGGTCAGCAGTCTCCGGACCAAGTCAGTGTTGGTCCCTATCAACATGGACATCGTGTTGGCTTCTGGTGGGAGAGGGCAAATCACCGCCAGGGTGTCAAAAACTTTGGCCTTCCCAGTCACAGAGGGGTCAAAGGCCAGCCTGATTGAAACGTAACCATCGTAGGGGAAGGTACGAGTGCCAATCCCCCCTATCTTCAGGTCTTCCAGCTTCTGCAAAGGCACGTGACTCAAATGCTTCTGATAAAAGTCTCTGTATAAGAGAGTCACTTGGGCTCCTGTGTCTAGGAGTGCCTTTGTGTAAACTCCCTCCACTTGAATGGAGACTAGAGGGGAGGGTCCAACTAATTTATCCGGGAACTTCTTAGGAGGTATTTTCTCGTTTGGACTCCTTGATTTTTCCAATGGTAGTTTCTTCTTTTTCCATTTCTCTCTGGACCTCAACCCTTTTTGGACCTGGTATGCATTGATCTTTTTCCGGTTGTCAAATTTCAACTCCCGACAGGCGGTATGGGAGGTTTTAGGAGGGGCATTGTTTCCCTTCTCTTTTTGCTCTGCTTGTTTTTGGATCTTCTTGGAGCTTTCTGTAGGTATCGGGCGCCCAGCTGACTCCTTCACCGGGGCCCTCTGAAGTTTTCCGCCGGCTGGTACCAAATGCCACTGTTCTTCCTTGGACTGGGGCACCTTCTATCAGGGTGGCCAACTCCTCCAAAATTTAAGCAGACAATTTCCTTCCTTATTTTTGGAGATGTTGGAATGGAAACATTCCGGTCCGGTTTTTTTTTTTATCTCTTCTTTCTTCTTGGCTAATAAAGAGGTCAATAAATCCAGTACTTGGGCCATTTGAGACTTCAAGGTTTTTACTTCTGAGTCACGTTCGGTAACTACTGCCGTTCTGACTCCCACTGAAACAGATGGGGTGGTCTTCTCAACCCCCTCTTGATCCTTCATCAAGGCCTCTTCGTCCCTTATGATCCGCACAAGGTCTGTGTAATTCAGAGCCATGACTCCGTCAGAGGTCTTCGGGTGAAGCCAAACTGGATCCGAGCGCAAGGCTCCCCTCAGGATCTGCTTCATCCTGGTAGCGTCTATGACCTGTGGCTGCATTCCCTTTCTCAGTACAATCTGGCACAGCATTCTGTTCAGTCTCTGGACATACTCTGACAACTTCTCCCTCGGCTGTTGGAAAGTATGATCAAATTGATACACCAGCTCCGACACCTTCTCCAGCTGGCCAAATTCCTCCTGCAACATAGACAGATAATCCATTGCAGTAAACACATTATTGCTGCACCTAAGATTTTTCATAGCCTCAGCAGCAGGACCCTTCAAGCTTTCATTGATGCGCTACTTCTTCTGCGCTTCTGGAACTTCCCAACCTTCTACTGCCTGCATTGCCTGCTCAATCCAGGTGTCGAAGTCTTCCTCCCCGGGTGGCACAGGTTGTGTTCCTGAAAACACCCGGAGTTTCCGGTACCCGGCTTCCACATGTACCTTGCTGGTCTTCTGGCACTTGGCAACAAAGTCCCCCAAAGCAGTCAGCAGTTCCGGCCCTATGGCGGTCAGGGGTGACTTTGGGGCTTTTGTTTCGCTACTGCCTCCCATGTTGGAGAAGAGTGACGGAGATAACGGTGGGGAGGTTTGTGGAGACTCTTTCTTCACAGGCCCAGTATGTACTAAGCGGAACGTTCTGTCATCTATGTCTTTTACACTCTGCCCTTTGAATTCTTCTGGAATTCCTCTTGTCCATTCTACTAGTGCATATGCCCCCGAGGTATCTGACTTTACATCCACCGCCCATGCTTTCCATTGTGGCGATATTGACATTACTAGCTGCTTTACTTCTTCTCTCGCCTGGATCCCTCCCGGGAGTTCAATAGCTACCGCCCGGACATTGTGTCACTGCCTGCGAGTCCATGCTGGTACTTCAGACCGGCTTGATTGCAGCGTGCAATATACAAGGATCCCGGAACCGAGCCCCCACGTATAGCGATACCCTCAGACTAAGAGGGCTGCTTGTTTGTTTTGGGCCTTGTAATGCACCGCTGTCAACCCCTGGGAATCGGCTCTAACCTCTCGTGGCACAGTTAGGAAAGGGGAAGGATGGTATAACTGTACTATATCTATACTGTTATATGGCACAACCCCTTTATATCCCAGCGCAGTAATTGACACTGACAACCAAATTACTTAACTATAACTTTTTACTATTGGTAAAAGTATAAAAGGTAATTTGTATACAATATCTCATGCAGAACTCTGCAATATAGGTGTACACATTAAAAGGGTATAACATTCAGCAATGCAATGGTAATATAATAACCCTGCTGCTGCTGTCCTCCCTCGTGAGCAAAAAATGGCGCCCAGCAATGTCCTATACTACCCAGTCAGGCCTGACTATAACTTGGGGTATAGTTTGTTGAAGAATCTTCGCTAGCAACTCTCGGTGGTGCACATAAAGAACAAGAAGACAAGGAGAGAGGCGCCTCTATGTGCAATAGTGTAACAAGTTTTTAATAGTAGATATATTTATTTATTTTTTTCTTGCTTCATATTGATTACTTTGGATAATACATGTTTCTGTGGATATTGTGCGCCACCACTTGTCTACACATAAAGAACAAACTGTAATGCAAAAGGGATAGCGATGATCCCTAACTTGGTAAAGCTGGAGAGACTAATAAACTCAGTTCAGCAAACAGTCTCTCCTGAATAGGGATGAGCTTCGTGTTCGAGTCGAACATACGTTCGACTCGAACATCGGCTGTTCGATCGTTCGACGAAGATCGAACGATTTGGGCCGTTCGCGCCAAATTCGAGTGACGCGAACGGCCCACAATGCACTACGCCATCGCAGTGTCATCCAGGCGCTGTGATTGGCCAAGCATGCACTGTGACCCCGCATGCTTGGCCAATCACAGCGCCGGCAGCGAGGAGAGCAATGATTGGCCACAGGCAGGATGCCTGTGGCCAATTATTGCTGATGGGGTTTAGTACACGCCCCACACTATAAAAGGCCGCCAGCACGGCGGCCTTGTGTAGTGTGTTCCGGAGCAGGGAAAGAGAAGCATAGGCAGGGACAGTGTCATTATTTTTCCTTTACTATTCCTGGATTCCTTGTGTTTAGGGACAAATAAGGATAGGTAGGGAGAGTGTCAGTGACAGTGTGCTATTCTGTGCTAATCCTTGTTTGTAGGGACAGAGAGGTACAGTGAGGGAAAGTGTCAGTGTGCTATTCTGTTCTAAAACTATTTTGCTGAACCATATTTTCAATCCTTGAGTTTAGGGACAGAGAGGTACAGTGAGGGAAAGTGTCAGTGTGCTATTCTGTTCTAAAACTATTTTGCTGAACCATATTTTCAATCCTTGAGTTGAGGGACAGAGAGGTACAGTGAGTGAAACTGACAGTGTGCTATTCTGTTCTAAACCAATTTTGCTGTTCCATATTTTCAATCCTTGAGTTGAGGGACAGAGAGGTACAGTGAGTGAAACGGACAGTGTGCTATTCTGTTCTTTGCTGTTCCATATTTTCAATCCTTGAGTTGAGGGACAGAGAGGTACAGTGAGTGAAACTGACAGTGTGCTATTCTGTTCTAAACCAAATTTGCTGTTCCATATTTTCAATCCTTGAGTTGAGGGACAAAGAGGTACAGTGTGTGAAACTGACAGTGTGCTATTCTGTTCTAAACCAATTTTGCTGTTCCATATTTTCAATCCTTGAGTTGAGGGACAGAGAGGTACAGTGAGTGAAACTGACAGTGTGCTATTCTGTTCTAAACCAATTTTGCTGTTCCATATTTTCAATCCTTGAGTTTAGGGATAGAGAAGGACACTCGTAGAAATTATCAGTGTGCTATTCTGTGCTAAATCTTGTTTGTAGGGAGGGACAGAGTAGGACAGTGAGGGAAAGTGTCAGTGTGCTATTCTGTTCTAAAACTATTTTGCTGAACCATATTTTCAATCCTTGAGTTGAGGGACAGAGAGGTACAGTGAGTGAAACTGACAGTGTGCTATTCTGTTCTAAACCAATTTTGCTGTTCCATATTTTCAATCCTTGAGTTGAGGGACAGAGAGGTACAGTGAGTGAAACTGACGGTGTGCTATTCTGTTCTAAACCAATTTTGCTGTTCCATATTTTCAATCCTTGAGTTGAGGGACAGAGAGGTACAGTGAGTGAAACTGACAGTGTGCTATTCTGTTCTAAACCAATTTTGCTGTTCCATATTTTCAATCCTTGAGTTTAGGGACAGAGAAGGACACTCGTAGAAAAAGGGATTTTTATAACAGCTTACCTGTAAAATCCTTTTCTTGGAGTACATCACGGGACACAGAGCGACTTAGTCATTACTAATGGGTTATATAGATTACCTTCAGGTGTTGGCACTGGCCAATTCCAAACCGGAAGTACCCTCCCCTATATAAGCCCCTCCCATCCGGGAGCACCTCAGTTTTGTAGCCAAGCAATAAGTGTCCCAAAAAGAGGGGTGGGAGCTCTGTGTCCCGTGATGTACTCCAAGAAAAGGATTTTACAGGTAAGCTGTTATAAAAATCCCTTTTTCTTTTTCGTACATCACGGGACACAGAGCGACTTAGTCATTACTAATGGGACGTCCCAAAGCAATGCCAAATGAGGGGAGGGATACATAAGCTGGGCGCCATCAGGCATGAGGATCTTTTGCGGCCTGCAACACACTGCGCCCAAAGGCGACATCCTCCTGACTTCTAACGTCTACCTGGTAGAATCTAGTAAACGTGTGTACCGAAGACCATGTTGCGGCCTTACATACTTGAGCCAGGGAGGCCTGGTGATGCACTGCCCATGAAGTTCCAACTGCTCTTATGGAGTGCGCCCTAACTTTGAACGGAGGCGGTCTCTTTCTGAAGCCATAGGCTTGTATTATGACCTGTCGAATACACTTGGCTAAAGTGGATTTTGATGCTGCCTGACCCTTTTTAGGGCCTTCCGGCAGAATAAACAAAGTATCCGTTCTGCGAATCTGAGCAGTGGCTTTTAGATAAGCTTTAACTGCTCTTACTACATCCAAGGAATGTAATAACTTTTCCTCTACCGAGCTAGGTTTGGGGAAAAAAGAAGGAAGAACCACATCTTGGTTCAAATGAAACCTCGATACCACCTTAGGAAGAAAGGCTGGATGAGGACGTAATACTACTCTGTCCTTATGGACAACCAGATATGGCTCCTTACAGGACAAGGCGGCTAATTCCGATACTCTTTTAGCCGAACAAACGGCTACTAAGAAAATCAATTTCCTGGTGAGAAGAACCAAGGAAATGTGTTGCAATGGTTCAAACGGTTGTTTCTGTAGAACTGACAGAACCAGGTTTAAGTCCCAAGGACATATGGGAATACTAACCGGAGGGCTAATACGCATCACTCCTTGTATGAAAGCTTTGACTAGTGAATGCGAAGCCAAGGGCCTTTGAAAAAATATTGACAAGGCCGAAATCTGACCCTTGATAGTACTCAAGGCCAGCTTCCTATCTACAGCCCACTGTAGGAAGTCCAAAATCCTCCCTATCACGTACTTACGTGGATGCCATTTCTTGGCCTCACACCACGTAATGTACGCTTTCCAGATCCTATAATAGATCTGCCTGGATACCGGCTTCCTGGCATTGATCATGGTAGATACCACAGAATTAGAGAGACCTCTCTTTTTCAGAATGTGGGCTTCAATAGCCAGGCCGTCAAACCTAGGGCTGGTAAGGAAGGGTGGTATATCGGTCCTTGCGAAAGCAGGTCCGGACGATGTGGGAGGGTCCAAGGACTCCTCACTGACATTTTTACAATCTCCGCGTACCATGCCCTTCGGGGCCACGCTGGAGCCCCCAGAATCACTGGTTTCTTTTCTACCCTGATTCTGCGGAGTAATCACGGTAACAATTGTGGCGGTGGGAATGCATATATCAGCTTGAACTGATCCCAAGGGAACACTAGGGCATCCGAGCCGCAAGCTGGAGGATCCCTTGTGCGAGACACAAATCTGTCCACCTTTGCGTTGAATCTGGATGCTAGCAGATCTACATCCGGTGTTCCCCACCGCTGGCATATTGCCTGGAAAACCTCGGGGTGAAGAGACCATTCCCCCGGGCATAATTGTTGGCGACTTAAAAAGTCCGCTCTCCAATTTTCCACTCCTGGGATGAAAACCGCGGATATGGCTGGGACATATTTTTCTGCCCACTCCAGGATGCAATTTGCTTCCCTCTGGGCTGCACGACTCCTGGTGCCACCCTGGTGATTGATATATGCCACTGCTGTGGCATTGTCTGATTGAATTCTGACAGGTGACCCTTGGAGTTTGGATGTCCATGCTACTAGGGCATACCGGCTGCTCGTATCTCTAAGAGATTGGTGGGCAGGGCCTTCTCTGCTTCTGACCACTTGCCCTGGAGAGACCATTGCTCCAGTACTGCCCCCCCAGCCTACGAGGCTGGCATCTGTAGTGACCACCTTCCAAGAAACTGGACTGAAGGGTTTCCCTTTTTCCAGATTCTGGGGCACCAACCACCAATGGAGGCTCTTGCGAACGGAAGGGGACAGGGACATTGGTAAGTCTAAAGCCTGAACTTTTTTGTTCCAGGCTGACAGTATGGCCCTTTGCAAATTCCTTGAATGGAATTGACCGTAGGGTACCGCTTCGAATGAAGCCACCATTTTTCCCAGCAGCCTCATGCAGAGGCGTATGGATGGTTTTCTTTTTGTACCCACTAAGTGGGTCAAATCTTTTAAAGACGACACCTTCTCTGGAGGTAAGAAAATCTTTCTCTGATTTGAATCCAGCCTTAGCCCTAAGTATTCCAGACTTTTGACTGGTCTTAGAGCTGACTTGTCCCGGTTGATAATCCAACCGTGATATTCCAGATACTTGATTGTCTTGTGAATAGCTACTTCCAGCTTTTCCACTGAGTGGTCTATTAGTAGCAGGTCGTCTAGATATGCCATTATCGTTACACCCTGTGTTCTTAGATTGGCCAATAATGGGGCCAGAATTTTTGTGAACACTCGTGGTGCTGTGGCCAGACCGAAAGGTAAGGCTCTGAACTGAAAATGGCGCCCTTCTACTGCAAAGCGTAGAAATTTCTGGTGGGCCGGAAAGATGGGAATATGCAGATAAGCATCCTTTATGTCGATCGAGGCTAACCATTCCTGCCCTTGTAGGGCGGTGGCCACCGATCGGATCGACTCCATCCGAAAAGTCCTGATATTTAGGAACTTGTTTAGCCCTTTTAGATTTAATATGGGCCTCACGTCCCCATTTGGTTTGGGGACTGTGAAAAGGTTTGAGTAAAACCCGAATCCGCTTTCTTCCAGGGGAACCTTCATGATTACACCTTGGAGCAATAGTTGTTCTAGTGCCAGAAGGAGGGATCCTCTCTTCTGGGGATCTCTTGGCACGTTTGACCTCATAAATTGGGCAGGAGGAGTGCCTTTTAACTCCAGCTTGTATCCCAGACTTACTGCGGAGAGCACCCATCTGTCTCTGATGGTGTCCCGCCAGGTCTCTGTGAACAACTGAAGTCTTCCCCCCACCCGACTGAGTGGGGGCAACGCTTCATGCCTTGGGGGGAGGTTTTGTACCTCTCTTGATCCAGGGCTTCTTGTTACCCTGTGATTGTCCCTGATTTCTGCCCCCTGAATTTGACCGCGGAGGCCGTCGGAACTGCTTCACAGCCGATGTGCCCGGGACTGGAGAAGTAGGCCTCTTAAAAGAAGGACTTCTACCCTTGTTCTTAACCGGTAAGAGTGAACTTTTACCGGCAGAAATTTTCTGGATATATTTGTCCAGATCTTCTCCAAATAAGCGTTCTCCATGAAATGGGAAGCTAACCAGCAGTTTTTTACAGGGAGCTTCAGCAGACCAGTTTTTGAGCCACAGAAGCCTACGCATATGTACTATAGACAGCGTAAAGCGGGAGGCCTGTTGGATTGTATCCTTTATGGCGTCCACCGCAAAACACAAGGCTCTAGGCAGGTCAGCTAGGGCAAGAGCCTGCTGATCTGGTAAGTCCCTTAAGACTTGTTTCAACTGATCTTTCACTGCTTGGCAGACTCCAATCGCTGCTACCGCAGGTTGTGTCACCATGCTTGCTGTAGAGAAAGCAGCTTTTAGTAAAGACTCCAATTTTTTATCTATTGGGTCTTTGAACATTGGAACATTATCTACTGGACATGTCAGTGATTTGTTAACAGAAGAGATGGCTGCGTCCACTGTAGGGACCCTCCATTTTTTTATGAACTTATCCTCCATGGGATAGATCACCGGAAATCTCTTGGGGGGAGCAAATATTTTATCAGGATGCTCCCAATCCTGGTAAATAAGCCCTTCTAATAAAGGGTGGATTGGGAAGGAACAGACAGCCTGGGGAGCTTTTAGCGACCCCAGCGAGGAAACCGTAGTGGATGGTGGTTCCGCCAGAGGCATTTTAAATGCTGATCGGACTATGTTAGTCAGAGACTGAACCCATAATCTTTCAGCCTGAGATGCTGAGAAAGGTTCTTCCACTGTTGATTCCTCCATAACTGAATCAGCCTCATCCTGATCCCCTTCAGGTAGGTCGATCTCTGTGTGGGGCTGTTCCTCCACTAACAGTCACTCTGAAGGAGGAGACGGAGATCGGACGCGCTTTTCCTGTGACAGGGAAGCAGCGATCAATGCTGTTAATCTCTCTTCCAATCCTCCCAGAGTTGAGGATAAAACCTCCTCTGTTATATATACAGGAGCAGGTGGACTGGGGACAGCCGCAGCACCAGGCACTCCTGCGGGGTTTCTACGGCTACTGACCTCTGAATTCTCAGGGGAGATTGGTGCAATACAAGCATGCCCAATATCCTCAGAGCCCGATGGAGACCCCTTTGGCTTCCTGGAAGACCTATTTCCGGAGCGTCTGGACGACATATCCTTTAAGCACAAAGCTGAGGTATTCCCGTCGTCATACACCAATTTTTGCTGGTAATAGTCTAACACAGTTGCTGCTATATACCAGCTGGTGTCCACTAAAGTGCCTTTCTATGGGGATGCCTGCATCAACCGCCTCTGTGTGCCACTGTTTGTTGCTAGCTCTGTTTGCATCCAGCTGACACTTGTACTGTGTCTTTTATCCATGCTGGGACGCCTGCACATGCGCAGAAGCGCCGCGGCGCGCATCGAGCGTCATCCACCCGCCCCGCCCCTTTTTTTTCATAGGAGGCGCGTGCACGCGCCCGCGCGCGCGCCCGTGCGCCATTGGCGCCCTTTTCGAAATCAAACAGGGACTAGGAGCCAGGGCCCTTTTTGCCGGAGGGCCTGTGCGGTGGATGAGCGCAGCAACAGGGCAGAGGAAGTGGATTCCCACAGAGAAACTTACCAACTGCCTGGATCTTTTGACTTGAGAAAACCAAAGATCCACATGACAAGAAAAATGGACTACAGCGGCCTCTAGTGGTTTAACACAGGTACTGCGGTCCCTTTTTTTTTTTTTTTTTTTTCTTGACTACTATTAAAATTTTAGATTTTCAGTAGTTACAGGCATACACAGATATTAGCGGGAATACCGTTAGGTAACAGACAGAAAGACAAATTAGGCTTGGGGGTCCCCCAATAGAACCCAGTTCCTGAGGGCCCCCACTTACCTGATCCCCGCCGCAGGACTTTGTTTGGTCCACAGAAGTCCAAACTTCACCTATCATGGCAGGCATTGTAATTAAACCTTCAGGGACCGGGTTCCCAAGGATTCCACTCCCCTGGACCTGTATAGCACCCTGCACAGACAACATCTTGGTCGTGGGTATGACCAGAGCTCTGGATCCCAGGGTCCAGCCCTCCTAAGAGAGGCATTACAGGCAAAACCTTGCTCTTCTGCTGCAAGGCCCGGGTACCGACCGTTTAGCTATGAAGCTTTTTTGGTGGGATCCGGAACAGCTTACTAAGGCCCAAAAGAACCTGTACGCAAGCCCAGTGAAAACACATGTTACTCTTTGGCCAACACCTTAGACACTGGCAAAAAACTGAGGTGCTCCCGGATGGGAGGGGCTTATATAGGGGAGGGTACTTCCGGTTTGGAATTGGCCAGTGCCAACACCTGAAGGTAATCTATATAAACCATTAGTAATGACTAAGTCGCTCTGTGTCCCGTGATGTACGAAAAATAAATTATCAGTGTGCTATTCTGTGCTAAATCTTGTTTGTAGGGAGGGACAGAGTAGGACAGTGAGGGAAAGTGTCAGTGTGCTATTCTGTTCTAAAACTATTTTGCTGAACCATATTTTCAATCCTTGAGTTGAGGGACAGAGAGGTACAGTGAGTGAAACTGACAGTGTGCTATTCTGTTCTAAACCAATTTTGCTGTTCCATATTTTCAATCCTTGAGTTGAGGGACAGAGAGGTACAGTGAGTGAAACTGACAGTGTGCTATTCTGTTCTAAACCAATTTTGCTGTTCCATATTTTCAATCCTTGAGTTGAGGGACAGAGAGGTACAGTGAGTGAAACTGACAGTGTGCTATTCTGTTCTAAACCAATTTTGCTGTTCCATATTTTCAATCTTGAGTTTAGGGACAGAGAAGGACACTCGTAGAAATTATCAGTGTGCTATTCTGTGCTAGGGATGAGCTTCGTGTTCGAGTCGAACATACGTTCGACTCGAACATTGGCTGTTCGATCGTTCGACGAAGATCGAACGATTTGGGCCGTTCGCGCCAAATTCGAGTGACGCGAACGGCCCACAATGCACTACGCCATCGCAGTGTCATCCAGGCGCTGTGATTGGCCAAGCATGCACTGTGACCCCGCATGCTTGGCCAATCACAGCGCCGGCAGCGAGGAGAGCAATGATTGGCCACAGGCAGGATGCCTGTGGCCAATTATTGCTGAGGGTGTTTAGTACACGCCCCACACTATAAAAGGCCGCCAGCACGGCGGCCTAGTGTAGTGTGTTCCGGAGCAGGGATAGAGTAGCATAGGCAGGGACAGTGACTGTTATTTCTTTCTTGCTTAACCTGGATTCCTTTAGTTTAGGGAAAGAGAAGGATAGGTAGGGAGAGTGTCAGTGTGTTTTGTGCTTCTGCTATAGTGTGCTTAAAAAAAACATTTATTCTAGGGACAGAAAACTCTAGGTAGGGACAGTGTCAGTTTCTTTCACTCTGCAAGTCCTTGTTTCCAGGGACCTGTAAGGACAGTGAGTTAATTGTCCTTGTGCTATATTGTGCTTAAAAAAAACATTTATTCTAGGGACAGAAAACTCTAGGTAGGGACAGTGTCAGTTTCTTTCACTCTGCAAGTCCTTGTTTCCAGGGACCTGTAAGGACAGTGAGTTAATTGTCCTTGTGCTATATTGTGATTAAAAAAAACATTTATTCTAGGGACAGAAAACTCTAGGTAGGGACAGTGTCAGTTTCTTTCACTCTGCAAGTCCTTGTTTCCAGGGACCTGTAAGGACAGTGAGTTAATTTTCCTTGTGCTATATTGTGATTAAAAAAAACATTTTTTCTAGGGACAGAAAACTGTAGGTAGGGAGAGTGTTTTTTTTCTTTCACTCTGCAAGTCCTTGTTTCCAGGGACCTGTAAGGACAGTGAGTTAATTGTCCTTGTGCTATATTGTGCTTAAAAAAAACATTTATTCTAGGGACAGAAAACTCTAGGTAGGGACAGTGTCAGTTTCTTTCACTCTGCAAGTCCTTGTTTCCAGGGACCTGTAAGGACAGTGAGTTAATTGTCCTTGTGCTATATTGTGATTTAAAAAAACATTTATTCTAGGGACAGAAAACTCTAGGTAGGGACAGTGTCAGTTTCTTTCACTCTGCAAGTCCTTGTTTCCAGGGACCTGTAAGGACAGTGAGTTAATTTTCCTTGTGCTATATTGTGATTAAAAAAAACATTTTTTCTAGGGACAGAAAACTGTAGGTAGGGAGAGTGTTTTTTTTCTTTCACTCTGCAAGTCCTTGTTTCCAGGGACCTGTAAGGACAGTGAGTTAATTGTCCTTGTGCTATATTGTGCTTAAAAAAAACATTTATTCTAGGGACAGAAAACTCTAGGTAGGGACAGTGTCAGTTTCTTTCACTCTGCAAGTCCTTGTTTCCAGGGACCTGTAAGGACAGTGAGTTAATTGTCCTTGTGCTATATTGTGATTAAAAAAAACATTTATTCTAGGGACAGAAAACTCTAGGTAGGGACAGTGTCAGTTTCTTTCACTCTGCAAGTCCTTGTTTCCAGGGACCTGTAAGGACAGTGAGTTAATTTTCCTTGTGCTATATTGTGATTAAAAAAAACATTTTTTCTAGGGACAGAAAACTGTAGGTAGGGAGAGTGTTTTTTTTCTTTCACTCTGCAAGTCCTTGTTTCCAGGGACCTGTAAGGACAGTGAGTTAATTGTCCTTGTGCTATATTGTGCTTAAAAAAAACATTTATTCTAGGGACAGAAAACTCTAGGTAGGGACAGTGTCAGTTTCTTTCACTCTGCAAGTCCTTGTTTCCAGGGACCTGTAAGGACAGTGAGTTAATTTTCCTTGTGCTATATTGTGATTAAAAAAAACATTTATTCTAGGGACAGAAAACTCTAGGTAGGGACAGTGTCAGTTTCTTTCACTCTGCAAGTCCTTGTTTCCAGGGACCTGTAAGGACAGTGAGTTAATTTTCCTTGTGCTATATTGTGATTAAAAAAAACATTTATTCTAGGGACAGAAAACTCTAGGTAGGGACAGTGTCAGTTTCTTTCACTCTGCAAGTCCTTGTTTCCAGGGACCTGTAAGGACAGTGAGTTAATTGTCCTTGTGCTATATTGTGCTTAAAAAAAACATTTATTCTAGGGACAGAAAACTCTAGGTAGGGACAGTGTCAGTTTCTTTCACTCTGCAAGTCCTTGTTTCCAGGGACCTGTAAGGACAGTGAGTTAATTGTCCTTGTGCTATATTGTGATTAAAAAAAACATTTATTCTAGGGACAGAAAACTCTAGGTAGGGACAGTGTCAGTTTCTTTCACTCTGCAAGTCCTTGTTTCCAGGGACCTGTAAGGACAGTGAGTTAATTGTCCTTGTGCTATATTGTGATTAAAAAAAACATTTATTCTAGGGACAGAAAACTCTAGGTAGGGACAGTGTCAGTTTCTTTCACTCTGCAAGTCCTTGTTTCCAGGGACCTGTAAGGACAGTGAGTTAATTTTCCTTGTGCTATATTGTGATTAAAAAAAACATTTTTTCTAGGGACAGAAAACTGTAGGTAGGGAGAGTGTTTTTTTTCTTTCACTCTGCAAGTCCTTGTTTCCAGGGACCTGTAAGGACAGTGAGTTAATTGTCCTTGTGCTATATTGTGCTTAAAAAAAACATTTATTCTAGGGACAGAAAACTCTAGGTAGGGACAGTGTCAGTTTCTTTCACTCTGCAAGTCCTTGTTTCCAGGGACCTGTAAGGACAGTGAGTTAATTTTCCTTGTGCTATATTGTGATTAAAAAAAACATTTATTCTAGGGACAGAAAACTCTAGGTAGGGACAGTGTCAGTTTCTTTCACTCTGCAAGTCCTTGTTTCCAGGGACCTGTAAGGACAGTGAGTTAATTTTCCTTGTGCTATATTGTGATTAAAAAAAACATTTATTCTAGGGACAGAAAACTCTAGGTAGGGACAGTGTCAGTTTCTTTCACTCTGCAAGTCCTTGTTTCCAGGGACCTGTAAGGACAGTGAGTTAATTGTCCTTGTGCTATATTGTGCTTAAAAAAAACATTTATTCTAGGGACAGAAAACTCTAGGTAGGGACAGTGTCAGTTTCTTTCACTCTGCAAGTCCTTGTTTCCAGGGACCTGTAAGGACAGTGAGTTAATTGTCCTTGTGCTATATTGTGATTAAAAAAAACATTTATTCTAGGGACAGAAAACTCTAGGTAGGGACAGTGTCAGTTTCTTTCACTCTGCAAGTCCTTGTTTCCAGGGACCTGTAAGGACAGTGAGTTAATTTTCCTTGTGCTATATTGTGATTAAAAAAAACATTTTTTCTAGGGACAGAAAACTGTAGGTAGGGAGAGTGTTTTTTTTCTTTCACTCTGCAAGTCCTTGTTTCCAGGGACCTGTAAGGACAGTGAGTTAATTGTCCTTGTGCTATATTGTGCTTAAAAAAAACATTTATTCTAGGGACAGAAAACTCTAGGTAGGGACAGTGTCAGTTTCTTTCACTCTGCAAGTCCTTGTTTCCAGGGACCTGTAAGGACAGTGAGTTAATTTTCCTTGTGCTATATTGTGATTAAAAAAAACATTTATTCTAGGGACAGAAAACTCTAGGTAGGGACAGTGTCAGTTTCTTTCACTCTGCAAGTCCTTGTTTCCAGGGACCTGTAAGGACAGTGAGTTAATTTTCCTTGTGCTATATTGTGATTAAAAAAAACATTTATTCTAGGGACAGAAAACTCTAGGTAGGGACAGTGTCAGTTTCTTTCACTCTGCAAGTCCTTGTTTCCAGGGACCTGTAAGGACAGTGAGTTAATTGTCCTTGTGCTATATTGTGCTTAAAAAAAACATTTATTCTAGGGACAGAAAACTCTAGGTAGGGACAGTGTCAGTTTCTTTCACTCTGCAAGTCCTTGTTTCCAGGGACCTGTAAGGACAGTGAGTTAATTGTCCTTGTGCTATATTGTGATTAAAAAAAACATTTATTCTAGGGACAGAAAACTCTAGGTAGGGACAGTGTCAGTTTCTTTCACTCTGCAAGTCCTTGTTTCCAGGGACCTGTAAGGACAGTGAGTTAATTTTCCTTGTGCTATATTGTGATTAAAAAAAACATTTTTTCTAGGGACAGAAAACTGTAGGTAGGGAGAGTGTTTTTTTTCTTTCACTCTGCAAGTCCTTGTTTCCAGGGACCTGTAAGGACAGTGAGTTAATTGTCCTTGTGCTATATTGTGCTTAAAAAAAACATTTATTCTAGGGACAGAAAACTCTAGGTAGGGACAGTGTCAGTTTCTTTCACTCTGCAAGTCCTTGTTTCCAGGGACCTGTAAGGACAGTGAGTTAATTGTCCTTGTGCTATATTGTGATTAAAAAAAACATTTATTCTAGGGACAGAAAACTCTAGGTAGGGACAGTGTCAGTTTCTTTCACTCTGCAAGTCCTTGTTTCCAGGGACCTGTAAGGACAGTGAGTTAATTTTCCTTGTGCTATATTGTGATTAAAGAAAACATTTTTTCTAGGGACAGAAAACTGTAGGTAGGGAGAGTGTTTTTTTTCTTTCACTCTGCAAGTCCTTGTTTCCAGGGACCTGTAAGGACAGTGAGTTAATTGTCCTTGTGCTATATTGTGCTTAAAAAAAACATTTATTCTAGGGACAGAAAACTCTAGGTAGGGACAGTGTCAGTTTCTTTCACTCTGCAAGTCCTTGTTTCCAGGGACCTGTAAGGACAGTGAGTTAATTGTCCTTGTGCTATATTGTGATTAAAAAAAACATTTATTCTAGGGACAGAAAACTCTAGGTAGGGACAGTGTCAGTTTCTTTCACTCTGCAAGTCCTTGTTTCCAGGGACCTGTAAGGACAGTGAGTTAATTTTCCTTGTGCTATATTGTGATTAAAAAAAACATTTTTTCTAGGGACAGAAAACTGTAGGTAGGGAGAGTGTTTTTTTTCTTTCACTCTGCAAGTCCTTGTTTCCAGGGACCTGTAAGGACAGTGAGTTAATTGTCCTTGTGCTATATTGTGCTTAAAAAAAACATTTATTCTAGGGACAGAAAACTCTAGGTAGGGACAGTGTCAGTTTCTTTCACTCTGCAAGTCCTTGTTTCCAGGGACCTGTAAGGACAGTGAGTTAATTTTCCTTGTGCTATATTGTGATTAAAAAAAACATTTATTCTAGGGACAGAAAACTCTAGGTAGGGACAGTGTCAGTTTCTTTCACTCTGCAAGTCCTTGTTTCCAGGGACCTGTAAGGACAGTGAGTTAATTTTCCTTGTGCTATATTGTGATTAAAAAAAACATTTATTCTAGGGACAGAAAACTCTAGGTAGGGACAGTGTCAGTTTCTTTCACTCTGCAAGTCCTTGTTTCCAGGGACCTGTAAGGACAGTGAGTTAATTTTCCTTGTGCTATATTGTGATTAAAAAAAACATTTATTCTAGGGACAGAAAACTCTAGGTAGGGACAGTGTCAGTTTCTTTCACTCTGCAAGTCCTTGTTTCCAGGGACCTGTAAGGACAGTGAGTTAATTGTCCTTGTGCTATATTGTGCTTAAAAAAAACATTTTTTCTAGGGACAGAAAACTCTAGGTAGGGAGAGTGTTTTTTTTTTTTCACTCTGCAAGTCCTTGTTTCCAGGGACCTGTAAGGACAGTGAGTTAATTGTCCTTGTGCTATATTGTGCTTAAAAAAAACATTTATTCTAGGGACAGAAAACTCTAGGTAGGGACAGTGTCAGTTTCTTTCACTCTGCAAGTCCTTGTTTCCAGGGACCTGTAAGGACAGTGAGTTAATTTTCCTTGTGCTATATTGTGATTAAAAAAAACATTTTTTCTAGGGACAGAAAACTGTAGGTAGGGAGAGTGTTTTTTTTCTTTCACTCTGCAAGTCCTTGTTTCCAGGGACCTGTAAGGACAGTGAGTTAATTGTCCTTGTGCTATATTGTGCTTAAAAAAAACATTTATTCTAGGGACAGAAAACTCTAGGTAGGGACAGTGTCAGTTTCTTTCACTCTGCAAGTCCTTGTTTCCAGGGACCTGTAAGGACAGTGAGTTAATTTTCCTTGTGCTATATTGTGATTAAAAAAAACATTTTTTCTAGGGACAGAAAACTGTAGGTAGGGAGAGTGTTTTTTTTCTTTCACTCTGCAAGTCCTTGTTTCCAGGGACCTGTAAGGACAGTGAGTTAATTTTCCTTGTGCTATATTGTGATTAAAAAAAACATTTTTTCTAGGGACAGAAAACTGTAGGTAGGGAGAGTGTTTTTTTTCTTTCACTCTGCAAGTCCTTGTTTCCAGGGACCTGTAAGGACAGTGAGTTAATTGTCCTTGTGCTATATTGTGCTTAAAAAAAACATTTTTTCTAGGGACAGAAAACTGTAGGTAGGGAGAGTGTTTTTTTTTTTTCACTCTGCAAGTCCTTGTTTCCAGGGACCTGTAAGGACAGTGAGTTAATTGTCCTTGTGCTATATTGTGCTTAAAAAAAACATTTATTCTAGGGACAGAATACTCTAGGTAGGGACAGTGTCAGTTTCTTTCACTCTGCAAGTCCTTGTTTCCAGGGACCTGGAGAGACATTGAGTGAATTGTCCTTGTGCTATATTGTGATTAAAAAAAACATTTATTCTAGGGACAGAAAACTCTAGGTAGGGACAGTGTCAGTTTCTTTCACTGTGAAAGTCCTTGTTTCAAGGGACAGAGAAGGACACCTGAAGGTAGCCCTTATTGCTTTTTTCCCATCTCCCTGCAGGCCATCTATTAGAATGTCTGGAAGGCAAACAAGGAGAGGCAGACAGTCAGGAGGCAATAAAAGAGGGCAAGCAGGCTCTGTGTCTGGGGGCAACAGTGCTGGTCGTGGACGCGGTGCATTGTCATCAGCACATGGCCATGGGACACGCTTGTCCTTCTTTTCGGCAGCTGGACATGTTGAGCCACATCATGCCGAAGACTTGGTAGAGTGGATGACCAAGCCCTCCTCCTCCTCCTCATCCTCTCTCACCCAGGCTCAGGGTACTGGAAAAGCAGCTGCCAAAGCGTCGTCTTCCCTGGTATCAATGTCAGACAAATCATCAGTCACTCCTTCCCTAGACCCACCATGTCCTCCTCCTGAGGAGTCCCCCGAACTGTTTCAGCACAGTGTTGGGTACATGCTCCAGGAGGATGCCCAGCGTTTCGAAGGGTCTGATGATGAAACCCAGCTAGAGGAAGGCAGTAGCGTGAGAGCAGACAGAGGGGATGCTCAAGAAGGACACCAATCTGGCAGTCATGTTCCAGCAGCTGCAGCATACTGCCAGATTGGCTCCAGTGATGAGGAGGGAGGGGATGATGAGGTCAATGACTCCACGTGGGTGCCTAATAGGAGAGAGGAGGAGGAGGAGGATGAGGAGGAGGCACATCTCCAACGAGGCAGGATGCCCTTTGGTGGCCAGCGTAAGGGCAGTACACCGACGGAATCACACCGCAGAGCTCCGCCTGTGCAGGGCGCTGCCTCTGCCCGTCATTCAAAAAGTTCTTTGGTGTGGGCCTTTTTTGAGGCTAGTGCATCAGATCGCACAGCTGCTGTTTGCAACATATGTCTCAAGCGTATATCGCGTGGCCAAAACATCAGCCGCTTGGGTACCACATGCCTGACCAGACATATGTTGACCTGCCATGCAGCTCGTTGGCAAGCCTACCTCAAAGACCCACACCAAAGAACCAAGCGGACCTCTCCTTGCACCGCATCAGCTGGGATCTCCAACCCCACTATAACTTCAGTCCTCTCTGAAACATGCACTGAGAGGAATGAAGGTGTAGAATTAGGTGTGTCACAGCCAAGTACTTGCGCCCACTCTGCTAGCAGTACACCGACGTCCGATTCTAGCAGGCAAATTTCCCTGCCCCAGCTGCTGGACCGTCGAAAGAAGTTCACTCCCAGCCATCCACATGCCCAGCGGTTGAATGCTAGCTTGGCTAAATTGCTAGCGCTTCAACTGCTGCCTTTTCAGTTGGTAGACTCGGCCCCCTTCCGTGAGTTTGTGCAATGTGCGGTTCCTCAGTGGCAGGTTCCCAAACGCCACTTTTTCTCACGGAAGGCTATTCCGGCTCTCTACCGGCATGTGGAAGGCAATGTCTTGGCCTCGCTGGACAGGGCGGTCAGCGGTAAGGTGCATATTACCGCTGACTCATGGTCCAGCAGGCATGGACAGGGACGTTACCTTTCTTTCACGGCCCATTGGGTCACTCTTTTGGCAGCTGGGAAGGATTCAGGACAAGGTGCAGTAGTGTTGGAGGTTGTCCCACCGCCACGCCTCCAAAATGCTACTACTGGTTGTGACACACCTCTCTCCTCCACCCCCTCCTCTTCTTCTTCCTCCATGGCCTCTTCCTGTGGTTTGTCCTATGAACCAGCGGTGCTCCGTAGCCGTTCACGGGGCTACGCAAGTACGCAGGCAAAAAGATGCCATGCCGTGCTTGCGCTGGTGTGTTTGGGGGACAGAAGCCACACTGGGGCAGAGGTCCTGTCTGCTCTGCAGGGCCAGGCCGAGAGGTGGTTGACGCCACGCCAGCTTAAGCCAGGAATGGTGGTTTGCGACAATGGCACCAACCTCCTCTCCGCCCTCCGACAGGGACAACTGACCCATGTGCCCTGTGTGGCTCACGTCCTTAACCTGGTGGTGCAGCGCTTCTTGGGCAGGTACCCGGGCTTACAGGATGTCCTGAGGCAGGCCAGGAAAGTCTGTGTGCATTTCCGCAGATCTTATAATGCCAGTGCTCGCCTGGCTGAGCTGCAAAAGGAGTTGAACCTGCCCAAGAACCGCCTTATATGTGACATGCCCACCAGGTGGAACTCAACGTTGGCCATGCTGCAGCGGCTGCACACGCAGCAGAGGGCCATCAATGAGTACCTGTGCGACTACGGCACCAGGACAGGGTCAGGGGAGCTTGGTTTTTTTTCTCCACGCCAGTGGTGCATGATGAGGGATGCATGCACTGTCCTGGCACCATTTGAGGAGGCCACGAGGATGGTGAGCAGTGACAGTGCATGCATCAGTGACACTGTACCTCTTGTCCACCTGTTGGAGCACACGCTGCGTGGAATAATGGACAGGGCACTTGAGGCAGAACAGAGGCAGGAAGAGGAGGACTTCCTTGCCTCTCAAGGCCCCCTTTACCCAGACAGTGTTCCTTCTGTCCCACCCATCGCACAGGAAGAGGAGGAGGAGGAGGAGGAGGAGGAGGAGGAGGATTGTGTCAGCATGGAGGTGGAGGCTGGCACTCAGCATCATCAGCAGCAGTCTTTTAGGGATGATTTACAGTCCCAAGAAACCAGTGGACTTGTACGTGGCTGGGAGGAGGTGGCTGCGGATCATGTCGTCCTTAGTGACCCAGAGGACTCCGGAGCGAATGCCTCAGCAAACCTACGCTGCATGGCCTCCCTGATCCTGCAAAGTCTGCGGAAGGATCCTCGTATTCTTCGGATCAAGGAGAGGGACCATTACTGGCTGGCCACTCTCCTTGATCCACGGTACAAGGGTAAGGTTGCGGACCTTATGTTACCGTCGCAGAGGGAGCAGAGGATGAGACAACTCCGGGAGGCCTTGCAGAAAGGTCTGTGCAACGCGTTCCCAGAGACTGGGAGGTTGCAAACTCCTGGTCCTGGACAACGAGTTGCTGAGGCTTCGGCCAGTCAAAGAAGGAGCGGTGGGGAAGGTGGCCGTCTGACCGATGCGTTCAGACAATTCTTTAGTCCGCAGCCCCAAAGTATGATCGGTTCCAGCAACCATCGCCAGCGTCTGATAAACATGGTGCAGGAATATCTAGGGGCAAGGTCAGACTTGGACACCTTCCCCACCGAAAATCCTCTGGCTTACTGGGTCTTGAGGATGGATCACTGGCCAGAGCTTGCACAGTATGCAATTGAGCTACTGGCCTGTCCTGCATCCAGCGTTCTTTCGGAACGCACATTCAGTGCTGCTGGAGGATTTGTCACGGATCACAGGGTGCGCCTGTCCACCGACTCGGTTGATCGACTGACTTTCATCAAGATGAACCAGTCTTGGATCACCACCAGCTACCACACACCTGATGCTGATATAACAGACTAATTGATTTTAAAATGTCACATCCCTTCAAGACTGATGCTGATGCTGAGTGCCTGTGCTGTTATGTTGACTGGCTATCCTCCTCCTCCGAGTCCTCAATGATACGATTGATGATGATAGCTTGGAAGATCATTTTTGTTTATGGGTGCCGCCACCAGTGCCTAACGCCCAATTTTTCAGCCCCTGTTTAACAGGGGCGTGTAATTACAATTTTTGAAGCAATACTTTGCAACAGGGCTCATTGCTGTGCTCCAAGTACAGTATCTGTGAGGAGTTGCAGTGTTGTGCCACCAGTGCCTAAGGCCCAATTTTTCAGCCCCTGTTTAACAGGGGCGTGTCATTACAATTTTTGAAGCAATACTTTGCAACAGGGCTCATTGCTGTGCTCCAAGTACAGTATCTGTGAAGGGTTGCAGTGTTGTGCCACCAGTGCCTAAGGCCCAATTTTTCAGCCCCTGTTCAACAGGGGCATGTAATTACAATTCTTGATCTAATAATTCACAGCAGGGCCCATTGCTGCACCCACCAAGAGTAACTGTCAGGGCTTACAGTGTTGTGGCACCAGCACCACCATCAAAGGCCCAATTTTTACTACCACTGTTCAACAATTATATGTAATTAAAATTCCTGATATAATAGTTGACAGCAGGGCGTTCCAGCACCAACCAAGAGTAACTGTGAGTGCTTACAGTGTTGTGCCAACACCAACAACTAAGGGGCCTATTTCTGCAGAGTATATACGGCAGGTCCCTACTTTCAAACATCCAACTTACAAACGACTCCTACTTGCAAACGCAAGAAGACAACAGGAAGTGAGAGGAAATCTACCACTAGGAAGGAAAATTCTCTCCTGTAAGAATAAATATGGGAGAAAGGTGTCTCCTCTGTACTGATGCTTTATCAGCAATCCTTGTTTCAAGAAAAACACCACATTTCAAAAACAGTTGTCATTAGGACGGAAAGTGAGGTGAAATGTTCTGAACAGGGGCACAGACAGCAAAACAAATGTTACAGGGGTGATAACCCTTACCTATGTTTTCCAAAAAGTTTAAAAATAGATTTTTGGTCTGGAGCTACACTTCAACAATGTACCTGTTCAAAATTACAAACAGATTCTACATAAGAACAAACCTACAGTCCCTGTCTTGTATGCACCGCCTGTATACGGCTGTTCTGAGTATATAGGGCCTTTTTTATTTTATGTGCGGGGTTCCCCTTAATATCCATACAAGACCCAAAGGGGCTGGTAATGGGCTGGGGTAGGGGGGGGGTCATGGGGTAGCTATGCCATTTTTCTTAAAGATTTTCATCCATATTACCGGGACCAGACATTACATTAAAGCCGCAAGCAGTTTTAAATGGCTTTTTTTTCCTTTAGAAGTGTCATTTTGTGCAGGGACAGTTCTAAACACGGGAAACACGTGGCACTTCACAGGCATACTTTAGACACCCCCCAGGTACGATATTTAAAGGAATATTTGACTTTTTTTTTTTCACTTTATGCATCATTAAAATGACTGCTCCCGGAAAACGACCGTTTTTAAAACTTATTTTTGCATTGATACATGTCCCCTGGTGCAGAACCCGGGTTCCCAAACCCTTTTTAGGACAATAACATGCATAATAGTTTTTATAATTAGCACTTTAGAATTCGAACGTTCGCATCCATTGTATTTAATAGGGTTCTAATGTTCGTTCGAACTTTCGGTCCGTTCGCGGGTTCTGGTGCGAACCGAACCCGGGGGTGTTCGGCTCATCACTATTCTGTGCTAAATCTTGTTTGTAGGGAGGGACAGAGTAGGACAGTGAGGGAAAGTGTCAGTGTGCTATTCTGTTCTAAAACTATTTTGCTGAACCATATTTTCAATCCTTGAGTTGAGGGACAGAGAGGTACAGTGAGTGAAACTGACAGTGTGCTATTCTGTTCTAAACCTATTTTGCTGTTCCATATTTTCAATCCTTGAGTTGAGGGACAGAGAGGTACAGTGAGTGAAACTGACAGTGTGCTATTCTGTTCTAAACCAATTTTGCTGTTCCATATTTTCAATCCTTGAGTTGAGGGACAGAGAGGTACAGTGAGTGAAACTGACAGTGTGCTATTCTGTTCTAAACCAATTTTGCTGTTCCATATTTTCAATCCTTGAGTTTAGGGACAGAGAAGGACACTCATAGAAATTATCAGTGTGCTATTCTGTGCTAAATCTTGTTTGTAGGGAGGGACAGAGTAGGACAGTGAGGGAAAGTGTCAGTGTGCTATTCTGTTCTAAAACTATTTTGCTGAACTATATTTTCAATCCTTGAGTTGAGGGACAGAGAGGTACAGTGAGTGAAACTGACAGTGTGCTATTCTGTTCTAAACCAATTTTGCTGTTCCATATTTTCAATCCTTGAGTTGAGGGACAGAGAGGTACAGTGAGTGAAACTGACAGTGTGCTATTCTGTTCTAAACCAATTTCGCTGTTCCATATTTTCAATCCTTGATTTTAGGGACAGAGAAGGACACTCGTAGAAATTATCAGTGTGCTATTCTGTGCTAAATCTTGTTTGTAGGGAGGGACAGAGTAGGACAGTGAGGGAAAGTGTCAGTGTGCTATTCTGTTCTAAAACTTTTTTGCTGAACCATATTTTCAATCCTTGTGTTTAGGGACAGAGAAGGATAGGCAGGGGACAGTGTCAGTGTCATTGTTGCTAAGCCTCCTGCACAATATACACCTGAAGGTAGCCCTTATTGCTGTTTTTCCCATCTCCCTGCAGGCCATCCATTAAAATGTCTGGAAGGCAACCAAGGAGAGGCAGACAGTCAGGAGGCAAAAAAAGAGGGCAAGCAGGCTCTGTGTCTGGGGGCAACAGTGCTGGTCGTGTACGCGGTGCATTGTCATCAGCACATGGCCATGGGACACGCTTGTCCTTGTTTTCGGCAGCTGGACATGTTGAGCCACATCATGCCGAAGACTTGGTAGAGTGGATGACCAAGCCCACCTCATCCTCCTCATCCTCTCTCACCCAGGCTCAGGGTACTGGCAAAGGAGCTGCCAAAGCGTCCTCTTCTCTGGTATCATTATCTTCATTAGTCAATCCTTCCCTAGACCCACCATGCCCTCCTCCTGAGGAGTCCCCCGAACTGTTTGAGCACAGTGTTGGGTACATGCTCCAGGAGGATGCCCAGCGTTTGGAAGGATCTGATGATGATACCCAGCTAGAGGAAGGCAGCAGCGTGAGAGCAGAGAGAGGGGATGCTCAAGAAGGACACCAATCTGTCAGTCATGTTCCAGCAGCTGCAGCATACTGCCAGATTGGCTCCAGTGATGAGGAGGGAGGGGATGATGAGGTCACTGACTCCACGTGGGTGCCTAATAGGAGAGAGGAGGAGGAGGAGGATGAGGAGGAGGCACATCTCCAACGAGGCAGGATGCCCTTGAGTGGCCAGCGTATGGGCAGCACACCGACGGAATCACACCGCAGAGCTCCGCCTGTGCAGGGCGCTGCCTCTGCCCGTCATTCAAAAAGTTCTTTGGTGTGGGCCTTTTTTGAGGCGAGTGCATCAGATCGCACAGCTGCTGTTTGCAACATATGTCTCAAGCGTATATCGCGTGGCCAAAACATCAGCCGCTTGGGCACCACATGCTTGATCAGACATATGTTGACCTGCCATGCAGCTCATTGGCAAGCCTACCTTAAAGACCCACACCAAAGAACAAAGCTGACATCTTCTTGCACCGCATCAGCTGGGATCTCCAACCCCACTATACCTTCACTCCTCTCTGAAACATGCTCTGAGAGGAATGAAGGTGTAGAATTAGGTGTGTCACAGGCAAGTACTTGCGGGCACTCTGCTAGCAGTACACCAACGTCCGATTCTAGCAGGCAAATTTCCCTGCCCCAGCTGCTGGACCGTCGAAAGAAGTTCACTCCCAGCCATCCACATGCCCAGCGGTTGAATGCTAGCTTGGCTAAATTGCTAGCGCTTCAACTGCTGCCTTTTCAGTTGGTAGACTCGGCCCCCTTCCGTGAGTTTGTGCAATGTGCGGTTCCTCAGTGGCAGGTTCCCAAACAACACTTTTTCGCACGGAAGGCTATTCCGGCTCTCTACAGGCATGTGGAAGGCAATGTCTTGGCCTCGCTGGACAGGGCGGTCAGCGGTAAGGTGCATATTACCGCTGACTCATGGTCCAGCAGGCATGGACAGGGACGTTACCTTTCTTTCACGGCCCATTGGGTCACTCTTTTGGCAGCTGGGAAGGATGCAGGACAAGGTGCAGTAGTGTTGGAGGTTGTTCCACCGCCACGCCTCCAAAATGCTACTACTGGTTGTGACACACCTCTCTCCTCCACCCCCTCCTCTTCTTCTTCCTCCATGGCCTCTTCCTGTGGTTTGTCCTCGGAACCAGCGGTGCTCCGTAGGCGTTCAAGGGGCTACGCAAGTACGCAGGCAAAAAGATGCCATGCCGTGCTTGCGCTGGTGTGTTTGGGGGACAGGAGCCACACTGGGGCAGAGGTCCTGTCTGCTCTGCAGGGGCAGGCCGAGAGGTGGTTGACGCCACGCCAGCTTAAGCCAGGAATGGTGGTTTGCGACAATGGCACCAACCTCCTCTCCGCCCTCCGACAGGGACAACTGACCCATGTGCCCTGTATGGCTCACGTCCTTAACCTGGTGGTGCAGCGGTTCTTGGGCAGGTACCCGGGCTTACAGGATGTCCTGAGGCAGGCCATGAAAGTCTGTGTGCATTTCCGCAGATCTTATAATGCCAGTGCTCGCCTGGCTGAGCTTCAAAAGGAGTTGAACCTGCCCAAGAACCGCCTTATATGTGACATGCCCACCAGGTGGAACTCAACATTGGCCATGCTGCAGCGGCTGCACACACAGCAGAGGGCCATCAATGAGTACCTGTGTGACTACGGCACCAGGACAGGGTCAGGGGAGCTCGTGTTTTTTTCACCACGCCAGTGGGGCATGATCAGGGATGCATGCACTGTCCTGGCACCATTTGAGGAGGCCACGAGGATGGTGAGCAGTGACAGTGCATGCATCAGTGACACTGTACCTCTTGTCCACCTGTTGGAGCACACGCTGCGTGGAATAATGGACAGGGCACTTGAGGCAGAACAGAGGCAGGAAGAGGAGGACTTCCTTGCCTCTCAAGGCCCCCTTTACCCAGACAGTGTTCCTTCTGTCCCACCCATCGCACAGGAAGAGGAGGAGGAGGAGGAGGAGGATTGTGTCAGCATGGAGGTGGAGGCTGGCACCCAGCATCATCAGCAGCAGTCTTTTAGGGATGATTTACAGTCCCAAGAAACCAGTGGACTTGTACGTGGCTGGGAGGAGGTGGCTGCGGATCATGTCGTCCTTAGTGACCCAGAGGACTCCGGACTGAATGCCTCAGCTAACCTACGCTGCATGGCCTCCCTGATCCTGCAAAGTCTGCGGAAGGATCCTCGTATTCTTCGGATCAAGGAGAGGGACCATTACTGGCTGGCCACTCTCCTTGATCCACGGTACAAGGGTAAGGTTGCGGACCTTATCGTACCGTCGCAGAGGGAGCAGAGGATGAGACAACTCCGGGAGGCCTTGCAGAAAGGTCTGTGCAACGCGTTCCCAGAGACTGGGAGGTTACAAACTCCTGGTCCTGGACAACGAGTTGCTGAGGCTTCGGGCAGTCAAAGAAGGAGCGGTGGGGAAGGTGGCCGTCTGACCGATGCGTTCAGACAATTCTTTAGTCCGCAGCCCCAAAGTATGATCGGTTCCAGCAACCATCGCCAACGTCTGATATACATGGTCCAGGAATACCTAGGGGCAAGGTCAGACTTGGACACCTTCCCCACCGAAAATCCTCTGGCTTACTGGGTCTTGAGGATGGATCACTGGCCAGAGCTTGCACAGTATGCAATTGAGCTACTGGCCTGTCCTGCATCCAGCGTTCTTTCAGAACGCACATTCAGTGCTGCTGGAGGATTTGTCACGGATCACAGGGTGCGCCTGTCCACCGACTCGGTTGATCGACTGACTTTCATCAAGATGAACCAGTCTTGGATCACCACCAGCTACCACACACCAGATGCTGATATAACAGACTAATTGATTTTAAAATGTCACATCCCTTCAAGACTGATGCTGATGCTGAGTGCCTGTGCTGTTATGTTGACTGGCTATCCTCCTCCTCCTCCTCAATGATACGATTAACGATGATAGCTTGGAAGATCATTTTGGTTTATGGGTGACGCCACCAGTGGCTAAGGCCCAATTTTTCAGCCCCTGTTTAACAGGGGCGTGTAATTAAAATTTTTGATGCAATACTTTGCAACAGGCCTCATTGCTGTGCTCCAAGTACAGTATCTGTGAGGGGTTGCAGTGTTGTGCCACCAGTGCCTAAGGCCCAATTTTTCAGCCCCTGTTCAACAGGGGCATGCAATTATAATTATTGATCTAATAATTCACAGCAGGGCCCATTGCTGCGCCCATCAAGAGTAACTGTCAGGCCTTACAGTGTTGTGGCACCAGCACCACCATCACCACCACCACCACCACCAAAGGCCCAATTTTTCAGCCCCTGTTCAACAGGGGCATGCAATTATAATTATTGATCTAATAATTCACAGCAGGGACCATTGCTGCGCCCACCAAGAGTAACTGTCAGGCCTTACAGTGTTGTGGCACCAGCACCACCATCAAAGGCCCAATTTTTACTACCACTGATCAACAATTATATGTTATTACAATTCCTGATATTATACTTGACAGCAGGGCATTCCAGCACCCACCAAGAATATCTGTGAGTGCTTTCAGTGTTGTGCCAACACCAACACCTAAGGGGCCAATTTCTGCAGAGTATATACGGAAGGTCCCTACTTTCAAACATCCAACTTACAAACTACTACTACTTGCAAACGGAAGAAGACAACAGGAAGTGAGAGGAAATCTACCCCTTGCAAGGAAAATTCTCTCCTTTAAGAATTAATATGGGAGAAAGGTGTCTCCTCTCTACTGATGCTTTATCACCAATCCTTGTTTCAATAAAAACACCACATTTCAAAAACAGTTGTCATTGGGGCGCAAAGTGAGGTGAAATGTTCTGAACAGGGGCACAGACAGCAAAAAAAATGTGACAGGGGTGATAACCGTTCCCTATGTTTTACAAAAAGCTAAAAAAAAGGAATTTGCCATGGAGCTCCACTTAAACAATGCAGCTGTTCAAAATTATAAACAGATTCTACATAAGAACAAACCTACAGTCCCTGTCTTGTATGCACCGCCTGTATACGGCTGTTTAGAGTATATAGGTCCTTTTTTATTTTGTGTGCGTTGTTCCCCTTAATATCCATACAAGACCCAAAGGGGCTGGTAATGGGCTGGGGTAGGGGGGGGGGTTGATGGGGTAGCTATGCCATTTTTCCTAAAGATTTTCATCCATATTACCGGGACCAGACATTGCATTAAAGCCGCAAGCAGTTTTAAATGACTTTTTTCCCTTTAGAAATGTTATTTTGTGCAGGGACAGTTCTAAACACGGGAAACACGTGGCACTTCACAGGCATACTTTAGACACCCCCCAGGTACAATATTTAAAGGAATATTTGACTTTTTTTTTTCACTTTATGTATCATTAAAATGACTGCTCCCGGAAAACGTCCGTTTTTAAAACTTCTTTTTGCATTGATACATGTCCCCTGGTGCAGAAGCCGGGTTCCCAAACTCTGTTTCGGACAATAACATGGATAATAGTCGTTATAATTAGCACTTTAGAATCCGAACGTTCGCATCCATTGTATTTAATAGGGTTCTAATGTTCGTGCGAACTTTTGGTCCGTTCGCGGGTTCTGGTGCGAACCGAACCCGGGGGTGTTCGGCTCATCACTACTCCTGAATATAACTGTAATCACTGATGGGCCTAGGCAAAGTTAGTAGGCAACAAAGTTAATCAGATGCGGTTCTGAGCTGGCGCTCTCTCACCCGACCAGACCGACTCCTGTTCGGTACCTCCGCTACTGTGAGTCGCTTCACAGTGCCCACGATGCGCCGGGTCTTCGGTCCTCCAGGAGATGGTGACACCTCAGGTGGATCGGATGCTCCGCAGGCTTCTCGGTGGAGCGGAAGGGCTCTCTGGAACAACTGCAAGGCCCAGGCTTCAGGCCTTGCACGCGCAGCAGGTGAGTGCAGGGATCCTCTTGCAGGGAGGGCGGCGTCCAAAGAGAAAGAGAGAGGCTCCTCCTTCCCCTTTTAAAGTCCACCCCAGCAGTCCTTGCGTGGGGAATTTCACCCTGGGTGCCGCAAAGCGTGCTGGAAACTGTAGTCTGTGGGTAGGAAACGATACCCCGCTACACTATGTTTTCCAAAAAACAAGTTTCCTGAATTCTTCCTATAGCATTTAAAAAAATATGTTGGTCTATTAACTACAATCTTATATAAGTGTAGCGGGTATGTACTTTCCCGGGTGTATTTTTGAATCTAGGCGGTGACACCAGTGGTGTGTGTTCCCGGCGGTCCACCAGGTGGCGCTGTCACCGTGGGCTGAGGGACGAATATCACTGTG